>MU150245.1:208725-248087 GCA_015584075.1 Collybia nuda
CTTTAGTAAACTAAAGAACTCGTAATCTGCCTCACTTCTGGTAATCCTTATCCAGTTTGTGAGTGGATAAATTTATTTACATTTGGGATAAATATCTTACTTTTGCCTGCCCACAGAAGGTAAATAATTAAGCTTTATTACAATGTACAAAATTGTCTTACTTCTTTGGACTTGATGTGCACTACAGGATGTGAGTTCTACATTACCATATCATTGCCTTAACTCTACATTGTACTACAGGATGTGAGTAGTAGGCATCCCTGAAATTGGATCCACATCTTACCAGAAGACTTGACATGCACTGCAGAATGTAAGTGGTTGTGCTTCTCTGTGTAAGCATAGCCATCTGATTTGGGGCTTAATGTACACTACAGAGAGTGAATGAATTTACCTTTCTCTATGTGGTGTATATGTCTTACTTCTAGTTTGATGGGTATTCCAGTTTGTAAGTCAGCACTTTTTTCATGCAATGTATCCATTCTTTCCTCAGCTTGTAATGGGTTACAGAAAGTGGGTAGCTGTACTTTTCTAATGTAATTACTTTGGACTTGATGTTTGCTACAGGATGTAGGTACTTCTCTACATACATCATAATTATTTTATTTCTGAACCTTTATACCAGGATGTAAGTGATAAGGTTTTTCTGCACATAGGGTACCACCTTTATTTTTGGGATTTGGCTTGCCATCCAGTCAGTGAGTGGCTGAACCTTCTGTAATGTATCTGATCTAATTTTGATTTGAAATATGTTGAAGAGGGTGAGCTGTGAGAGCATGCATATATTTCACTTTATCTGATGTTTTCTTCAGGATGTGAGTTACTGAGTTTGCTTATAAACAGTATGCATGTTTCATTTCAAATCTATAATCTACAGAGGGTAATTGTATACATTCTTCTATATATGACATACCTGTCTCACTTATTTATACCTTTCCTGGACTCAGCTTGTGAGTATTAGTATTTCTAGAATGCTTTTGTTATTTTATTATTATTTTTATAGAGGGTGGGTAATATATTTTATCTGTTTTCATTCACTGAATAACCCATTTTTTATATCAGAGAATTGTTACCCCTGCTGTGGTCAATTCTCTCCATGGCTTGGTATGCAGATTTACCTGTTGCTATAGATATTTAATTTACCAACTTTCAGGCATCAATCTATTCATCCAATCTTGCTACTTTGCAAATTATTCATTATTCCTGTGGTATATAATTTTTCTTATATTTCTCCATCACATTTATACAGCTTTCTAGCTCTTGTCATACTTGCTGAACATTTATCAATCCTGTGGAGTGACAAATCACTTTCACCTAATTATATTCCTACCACAATCACCATCTACCAAGCATCCCAGGCTTGTTCTATTGTTAAGAAAAAAGTGAATAAGGTACTTTCTGAATACAAGGGTCTAATTCCTGCTCCATTCAGGTGTGCTCTAGTTTATGATACACCTATCACATTAACTGATTACATCTAAAGTGAGAAATTGGATGATCAGCAGGAAGACCTTGGAGACCAACTCATTACAATCATCCTGGAGAATAGATTGGGTACTCAACAGTCATGCCTCTATATTTTTGGAATAACTAACTTGTGTGATAAATATTAACAGATAAAACCTATTTATAACAAGCACCCATATTAATTACATCTTCCTCCTATGTTCCTTTCTTTTTGATCTAATATTGGTACATCCAGTAGTCAGTTGTATATGTTGGTTGGTATTCCCAATATCCTTCATGAGGCCTAAGAGTTCCAGAATCAACCACATTCCAAATTTTATTTTGGTACCTGTAAGAATGAGCCAAGGTGGGACAATAATTTGAAAGATCTCCCAAGGGCTGATTTTCAACATGTTCATTTTTACTATTCAAATGCACAGCTTTTCCTCTGATAAAATTTGATAGAAATGTGTATATTTTTTCCTGGGGGGTCAGGACAGGAGTAGTAATTTGATGAGCCAAAAAAAAACTTGCACTACTGAGTCAATGATAGTAAAGGATAGTCTTGAGTTTGAGTTTTGTATAAATGCCATTAAAATGTAAAATATAGTAGTTCCCAAACCCATTGTTGGGTTTTTCAGATTGGAAAGCAATTTCAAATTACTATAATGTGAGTTTGAGCTATATTACATGCAATAAGAAGCGTTAAACTCACCTCTCACACCATCCCAGTTCCAGTCACAGAACATAATCATGACTGCACAGCTCCTATCAACAACCTCAGCACCAAAGCTAATGACAAATCCATTATCTTGTGGACGGCACTACTATCTGAGCTACCCTTCCAGGAAATCTCGACACCGCAAGGTCGCCCCATTTTCAAACATATAACGCCCACCAGGCATGAGCTTAACACTCCCTCCTATCACATGAGGCTTGTAAAACTGCTGGAAAGTAAGAAGCTTCGGCGGTCCATCATAGAACGGCAACCAGGATTTTAGCCATTCAACAACGCGTTACGTCAACTCAATTGAGGAGGTATTTCATCACCCCTTGGCAAAACCAAGCAAAAAAGTGATCTTTGAGGATGATGACAATGGAGCCAAACAACTGTTGAAGATGTGATCATGTGATAGCTGCGACAGGTCTGAAATAAGTAAGTCCTTGTACAGCATTCTAAGCGAGAAAACATATTTTGCTGATGGGCATGACAGTTTTGATATCTCAGAAACACAGAATATGGATGGCACGGTCTTTGTCTAGCATATGGGGCATTACTTGAGCATCCAAGGAAAGCAGGGAGGGTGGAATAGCTTTGAGTTGTGCATTTTATACTAGTAGCCAGGCGTTGGTCAAGCATCACATGTAACATGGAAAGTAAGTCCACAATGTAGATTTTTCCTGAAATGGCCAACAAAATCAGATATATTGTAAATTTCAAGAAAGTCCACTGGAGTCCTGCTCCTGATTTTCAAGACGTGAGTGGATAATGGCTAAGTGCAAAGAGGTATAGACTGACGCAATATAATTTAGTCTTTTCATCTCTCGAAATTTAGAGGCTGAATAGTTCTGTATGGATGCTAGGCCATTGAATTTGGACTTTGGACAATACATGCCAAGGGCCTAAAAGTTAATCATTACATAAATGGCAAAGGTTGACTTAGGCTTGCCACAATGAAGGTAGCTTGAAGAAATTGAGTGCAGATGAGCGTGGGAGCAGAGCTGAAGTTTATGAAGCTTACGTAATGGCCTTTTTTTTTTCCCCCTCATTTCAGACTTTTGGCATGCGACTTGAGACGCGACACGTCGAATTGACTCTAACCGGGGGTGGGCAATCCCTAGTAAGTGTGACATGCATCACAGCTGTGTGATAATCACGCTGTGACACCATTCCTTGATACAGTGCATTTATGAGCAGTTCAATGTGTATATAATGGAAATTGTACTGTATATACTATCTAATATACTGTATCAACAATCTTATGTGGTCAAATCCCTCCAGAATGGTGTGGAAGTAGGTGAACTGGATATTTGCCTGCTAAATAGGCCCAAATACATAGGTGAAACTTGCTTGTGAAACTCCTCATTCAATTCTCATCCAATTGCCTTGATCCAAGGAACAAAGTTGTACAGTTTTCTAGGCCCTACAATCTCATTAGAACAGATTTTGAAAGATTTTTGATCTTGGCTGGGAAATTGCAATTTCAGCCCTCAAATCAAAATTTCCAAGCCAAGATTGAAGTATTTTCAAAATCTGTTCTAATGAGATTGTAGGGCTCAGAAAACTGTACAACTTTGCTCCTTGGATCAAGGCAATTGGATGAGAATTGAATGAGGAGTTTCACAAGCAAGTTTCACCTATGTATTTGGGCCTATTTAGCAGGCAAATATCCAGTTCACCTACTTCCACACCATTCTGGAGGGATTTGACCACATAAGATTGTTGATACAGTATATTAGATAATATATACAGTACAATTTCCATTATATACACATTGAACTGCTCATAAATGCACTGTATCAAGGAATGGTGTCACAGCGTGATTATCACGCAGCTGTGACGCATGTCACGCTTACTTGGGATTGCCCACCCCCAATTGACAGTGCCTGGAAGATTTACCAGACTACTGAGGGTATATAGTGCTTAATTGTATATGTTCATTATGCAGAGACAATATATATATCCTGGACAAAAAAATAAGGGTTATAGTGGCCTATAAGTGGGGGAATTGGGTGAGGAAACAGAGTGTATCAAGATTTGTGACGTTTTGGGTCACAGACAGTGACGTCACGCTTTAAAAAAGTCATAGAGATTGCCCACCCCCACTCTAACCCGCACAAAAAAAAAGTACCCACCCTACCATCACCAAAGGCTGGTCTCCAAAAATCCACTACAAGTAGCATCTTCCGAAATAACCTAGGTCCGTCGGATAGAGTCCACTTACATGTTACTGTTTTTTTCATGGGCGGGGGAGGGTGTACAAACTATGTAGTACGGACGCGGTTATAAATGGCCGACGCGGCATGAATCTACAGTCAACTCGGGAACTAAATCCTGGGTATCTTCAAGAATCAAGGAAGACCTTTGGGCGTAAAAAAAAAACCCCCCCGCGTAAAGGTGAAGCTCGCCGCCTGCCAAAGAAACAATAACAAAGAAGAAGTCGTGATAATCGCATAGACATAGGCGTACGCACTTCTCCAACACGAGACTCTCAACGCTCGATATAGTCACCCGTCAACTAGTAGAATTCAATTTTTGAAAAGCTAACAATGTCACTGAATGAACTCACGGACTTTGGGTTTCTGAACAGTGAATATAATGGATCTCTAGGAAATGCCTGTGCACATGGGGGGATCGTAGCGCCATAACCGACCCACCTGGTGGCACTACACCAAGTTCGCGTTCTAGCCTTGTCTCAGTGTAAAGTTCACGAAAATAAAACACGTACGTCGTTGGCAAACGTCAAAAATTTTCAAGATCCAAATTCTTCTAGCACATGGAAGAGGCTCTAGTCTTTCGCACAGTATGTACTGTATCAAAACATAAGACATACAAAAGTGGAGACCACAAATACGCGACGTCGTACCCTCCTGGTCCACGACTCAAGTGACACACCTAATCCCGCAGCCGCCACACGGCACGCACCCCCAGTTCAAATTTTGAATGAGAAAAAAAGGAATTAGAACCCCTCGATCGGTATGTGGAACTTCGGCGAAACTGCCTTCGAATGTTCGACGATGATTCCCAAACACTCTGCTTCGAAACGCTGTGGCAACGTTTCCCGAAGGTGCCGATGAGGGCGAAGCACCGAAAGGAATGGGGTGTCGTAGTTTATAGCCAATTTAATGCTAGTTCTCCCGATGATCTAGGGGTGTAAGAGGGAGTTTTATAGAGGTCTGGAGTTATCGTGCCACTGGCGGTCTCTTAACACTCGGGCGTTTCTGCACCCTCGTCGTCGTAACGACTGAACAACTCAACATGCTCGGACGTACTTTTCGGGTCTTGAGGAAGATATGATACTCAGCCTGAACACGACGAATTAAGTGGAGTACCAGTATACGCATCTCGCTGAACAACTTCCAAGAAGCTCAGTACATTCACAAGATCCAATGTCTATCAACCTCGTTTGGCACATGACTGTCCATGCAATTCGGAGGACCACGATCATTGTGTTATCATTTGTGGGTATATCTAGCAATGTTTTACGAGATTTTCGCGGAAGAAGCAAGAATTCCATGGGGGTCGTGTGAGAAGGGCAATCGCTGTTCGGTGAGCAGCTTTACTTCTTCTTCGATTTTGAAGTAGCCTTTGCCGCCCGAAGGGAGCCCGCGATATGGCCGTAGGAGTCGACCATGAGGGCGAGGGGGATGATGACCCAGCTACGACGCCGATGGTGTGAATAAACAGATAAAATTCATAAGCCGCGTAGTACGCACATGATGTTCATGAACTTGATGACATAGGTCACGAGCCAGCACGTCAGAATGTGGGATGTATTTTTGTGCAAGGGGGGCTCACAATTAGGTACACCCAGAGATAGAGCGGGTTGGATGTGTCAAGGTTCGGGCTTCCTGTGAGCCATTCTGGGCAGAACGTCATCCAACTATAGATACACGCCTATCGTAAAATTTCTTCATCGGGAGCTATACGAACATCGCTAACTTACCCGCCATACAATTCCGCAGTGCTCAACACAATAATCCAATAATGCCTTGCGGGATCATCGTTCGCGAGCTGTTTCAGGATGTAGCAGCACAAGGGTCCAGCCCCTAGGACGGTCAGGATCTCCAGCGAGACAACAGTGGGATCTGAGAAGCCCCAGCGGAAGTCTGCCGCGGCATACTCCCTCCCTACGGCCAATTGAATGATATGTCAGATTCCGTGACTGCCCCCGTGACACCACCGGGAGTTTCGGAGAGGGGGGAAGGACGTACACATCTCCGCAAAAGGCCCGACGCTGGTGTTGACCTGCCGCCCGAAGGTGGAGAGATAAAGGAACGATCCTTCGAACGAGAAGTGGATCATCGCGTCAAACGCCTGTCGATCAGAAATTCAGAAATGCAGGACAAGAGAGATTGTAATACGGCAACGGAAGTTTTTCCAGAAGGGCAGCCAGCGTGTACATGTGAGCGTGTGTGCGACGGGGTTTGTTGTGGAAGCGACGTACCAGCCAGATGAATGTGTAACGGTCTTGCCATCTTGCATTCTTCGGAAGGAAGACCTTGGAGCCTGTATGGGCGAGGAGACCAACTGCGAGAACGCCTGCGAGCGAAAAGGCGGAGGTAAGAGTGAAGATACTCTTAGGTACGGCGTCTGTTGACATTTTTGTCAAGTTTGGGGGTTCGAATGTTCACAGCTTGCCTCACAGACTAGTTGGATGAAGGCTAGTATGAGTGAGAGGCGATGTTGAGTGTTCGAGTGTTCGAGTTCAGGTACCGTTGCTTGGCATCCCTGATCATGGGAAATATGAGCCCACCCTGATCTTTTTACGGCCGGCCCTGATACCAACATTTTTGCATTTTTTTCTTGGTCTTCTTCGTGATCATCTACACCAGCCTACACCTCAATTGTATGCACATCATACCACCCAGCGTGAAGCGTAACTTTTCGCTTGCCTAGTCGTTTTTCTCAACTAAATCAGATATCATTCAGATGGATATACGGCCAGTGCCGCCGGGATTTTACGAACGCTCGTCATGATCAGTACCTGCTGCGTAAGACGGTGATGATCACAATCAATCGTAGGATCGTAATACATACCAACCATCTTTGGGCCTTGAACTTCTTGCCAGCTCATCTCTGCACTACGGAAATTCGGGAATGTCGTTGTCTATGCCGCAATGCCATACATTTCCATTCCTTCCGTGCTGAGTGACAGTTGCCCAGATGGTCTGATTTCATGTAAGTGATTCTGCATTGCTGTTCTGTCAAAAAGTTCTCGATGATAGATGAAGGGACTAAATCAATACGGTGATGGATTACAGTTCGCAACCTATATATAGATGCCGTTTTCATTATGCTTGCCCTGGGTGTCAAGGAACACCTTTTCTATTGGCTTCTGACAAGAATCTGAGGGTAGCCCCCGTTCAACCATGTAACTATATGAATACAGATACTACTCGTCGCCATGCTCCCCTGGTCTATTGTTGCCACACGCTAAGCCACTGAGAATCAGATGATGCCCTCGGAGGTCGATCTTGACAGCCAGCGCGCTCGAATTAGTTGGCGGTAAAAGCGATACCGATGCTCTCAAACCCAAAATATTTATTTATTCACGGCCGAGTAATTTATTGCTGTGCACGTCACGCTGATCTACAATCACTACGGGAGCGGCGACCCCATTCGGGCATCGCGGTCAAACCGGAGGCGGTCGTTCCTTGTTGGTTGTTTTTTTATGTGAGGTCATGTATCTCCGGCTATAAGCGTATCAGCCGCCGCCTGGAAATTTTCGGCTATCGCTTTGTGGGGTGGAAATGGCTGGAGTTTCATCTCACCATCCAAACCCGCGGAGGTCCATTATCACATTCGGTGCTGCACAACTCCTCGCCGTAGCACCTACAAATCTCCGCATTCTCCAACTGCGTGCACCGTCTTCTTCAGTTGACAAGCCGTGTGTTATTCATCGCTTGGAATGGACGAAAGAACATTCGACTTGACTGTTGTGGAGGCGATTCGGGTTACCCCCGTGGTGCGGCATCGAGCCACTTGTGATCTCGATTTGCGGCATGACGGGGTTTTCCGTGTTTCTCGCATGATTCCCACCAAACAAGGGCCCAGGTATATGTGAAGGAGCGCCTCAAAACAATCATGCAAAAATATGGGGTGCAGTTCACGTAAAGCCTTTATGGTTTGACACTTCATCCCATGGCAATTGAAGCGAACTGTTGTGTTTCGAGAGGGTCGCAGAGGGTTCGAAGTGGGGAGCGGGCCAGAATAGGAATTTAATATTCCAAACGGGGTAACCGCAGCCGGGACAGGCGTGGCAAATATTTTGTGGCGTGTCAAACCAAACATCGCGTGGTCTTCCAACTCCCACCGTATGACCAACACACTGCCTCCTCATTATACTGCGAAGCATTCCCAATTGTCCATATCCAAAACTCTGCTCCGTAGACCCATTTACGTCTACCGGACATTTTGCACGAAGAGTTTCGAGTTTCCGGCGGAAGGCCGTCAGCTGACGGGAGAACTGGACGGACAGGAACGTTTTTGGTCCTCGTGGGACTCATACTCATCATTTATGGGAACGCTATCAAATGATGGCGAATGAAAGGTGTGGCAAGCGCTGTTCTTGGAAACTATTTTAGGCTGTCCTCACTTTTACCGCGTAACTTGGTAATCAGGGAGTCACGGGTATGCCCATCGAGAATCTCCATCGCCGTTAGTATATGTGCCTTTTCGATTCTTGATCTCCGCCCTCAGGCTATCCACCTACCACCTTCAGCTTTTCCGAATTCCACGCAATCTTAACCATGGCCCCGTCTGTGGCAGGAGCGGTGGGCACCGACCTGCACGATACTCGACCGCTGAAGAGGGCACGAAAGTCGGGCGCAACCAAGCCTCGGGAGTCCGAGGACCAGGCGTACATCGAGAACGCACCTGTGGATCACATCTTCATCGCTGAGGGGAATGTATCGAAGAAACCAGGGGGGAAAAAGGTGTGTCGTGGCAGGCTCTGGGACCCTTATGCCGTTGTCTAAAAACGTTTCGTTTTTAGGCGCCCCTCTCATGTTGCGAATGCCGAAGGTACGTACTATATGCGTGTAATTTTCTGCAAAGGAATCTAGACCAACCTGTTATTTTTGTGTGCAGGCTGAAGCTCAAGGTTCGTTGGCCATTTCGTCCTCGGTGACCCTGATTACTTATGAAATTATTCGGATATAGTGCGATCGCAGTTTCCCCTGTGCGTCATGCAAGGTAAGAACAGCCCAGCGCCCCTGTTCAGCCGCAGGCTCGTGTTCGTGTCAAAAAAAAGCATGCGTTAATGATGCATCTTTGTAGAAACGTGGTTGTGCAGAGATATGTCCCGAAGGTATGTTTTTTTTTTTGGCACTCCTATCACTTAATCTCCATTGTTGAACAATTGATTTCTTAGGTGTCTTGGTATCGGGCAAGGGCACACGATTCATTCTCGCCAACACCGAACAACTCCATACCAAGATCCACGACATGAGTGATCGTATCCGGCACCTAGAGGAGGCATTAGAATCCCTCCAAGCACAATATTCTGCCGATCCTCACCCGCTCCTCCACACCGACTTTCTTGGGGTGAAAAGCACGATGGGGCTGTATGGGGGAACGCAGGTGGGCACGGAGGGTTCTACGCCTCCTATGGAAAACGGTCACGACCGTGACTTGAGGCAGCCTCAGATGGATGTGGACGCCTTGGACCGAGGTTCAAGCGAAGAAGCCCAAAAAGGCCTCATCATCCGGGTGGGTCCTTCTCAATTCATTGGAGCGCGCTGCTCCCGTCGGCTAATGTGTTCTTTAGAATTCGCCTGGGAATGAGGGCACGGATCCATTCTTCTCTGAGGTGGTGCGGTTGAGCTATAGCTATCCGTTGCCGGACAACGTGTCGCCTGAACCTAACCTTCCCCTACGGAATTACATACGCGGGAAATTGCCTGATAGAGCTGAAGCAGAGTATCTTTGGGATCAGGCTCGTCAAAATGCACTGTGGCAGTGAGCATTATCCCCTCCTATCGTTGTTCAGTCTGATGTTTATGTATTCTACTCAAGGTATAACCCCCATCCAAGCGAAACCTTCTTCCCGAATCTCGCCCATCATTGTTATACTACCCCCGTCGAAGACTTGTCTCCTCGTCGCCTCGCACTACTTTTCATGATCCTGGCTGTGGGGTGCCTGGTGGATCTTCACAAACGCGCACCCGACTCTCCTGATGCAGAACAATATCATCAATATGCTCGTGCATCGCTGTGCGAGATTCCGGTAATGGAAGAGACGAATGTGGAGACTATCACCGCACTCTTCTATGAGATATGGTATCTGCTGGTGTTTTCTGATAAGAAGAAAGCGGCTGGGTATGCATGGGGGTTGATGGGCATGACTGCAAAACTGGCACAGAGTGTGAGTGGTTTTCAGTGTTTCTTGCTGTACCTCGCGTGCTCACTGGCGATTATTAGATCGGACTTCGTAAGTGTTTGCATTAGGAGTGTAGCATGTGGACTGGACGTTAATTTCGATGGCCAATTCAGATCGCAATGGAGGAAACTCAAAGGTCATTCCTGAGGAGGTGGAGAAACGGCGCTCGCTCTTTTGGGAACTTCTTTACTTGGATGCACGGCTTGTGGGTTCAATCTATTTTGGAAATGAAATGCTCCTGACGTTGTGTGATCATAGTCTCTCTCCCTTGGCCGCCCACCCTCGCTTTCGATTCGGTATATGGACTGCCAACGTCCGTCATACTTGCCTGATCATGGCTGCGACCCGGCCGAAAGTTTACATTATTGTTCGTGCTTTCATTCTTCTACCTCACGTTAACGCTCATCATCTCCTATTCAGATCAAGAATGGAAACATTCATGCTATTTAGAGTGTCTTGCCCCTGTTCTAGACCTTATTTCGGAGCCATCGATTAACTACAACAAGGTAATCGCGCTGGACACCAAGATTCGAGACTTTGCTTTCCCGACTCCATTACGAAGTGGAGCTCCGCTGTCACATACGTTGATCATGCAAAAGGCATCTCTTTCGACAGCTTTGGAAGCAGGTACGTCAATACGTCATTCATTGTTTAATACGGCACGGCATTCATACCGGTACTTCAGTTCTGCTGCAACTACACCGTACCTTCTTCACCCGGGCCCTTAGCGGGCCTGAAGAGGCCTTCAACCGCCGTCATAAATACGCTCCATCAGTTGTGGCAGTGTTCCTGAGCGCTTCACGCATGATAGCCACAGTGCAAGATTTGTATCACCGCGAGCCTCATTTGACTGCACGGATATTGGGATACTGGTCGAATGCTTTCTCAGCGGCGGTGAATATTGCCCTACCTATATCGATAGAGAATTAATCTAATTCCTGCACCGCTTCCAGGTCGCGTTGTGCCTGCTTGTGTCTCGGGCTCCTTTCACATGCCTCTCCCCAGCCGTGCTCCAAGAGCTGGAAAGGGCACGAATGTTGTTCAACTCCGCGAAAGACATGTGTCCGCGTGCCTTGCAGGTTATCGTGAGTGTAGTTTTTTTTTTTTTCGCCCTGAGAGAAAACTCGGTTACTCACGGCGGCCTATGTTCCCCAGCCTATATTGGAAACGATGGTTGACAAAGCAAATAATATTTATAATCGCTGGGTCGATGGCCAAGAGATCCAGACTGTCCTCCAGCATGTTGTTAACGACTACCATGAGACAGATCGTCATTTACCTATCACCTCGGCGGCAGGGGAGTTTACCGAGCAGGGGTTTACGTCGTCGAATCCTGTGCACACGACTGATTCATTTACATATACGCATTGGAGTTTAGCTCAATGTATTGTCGAGGTTCACCAGCGGGCGAAGACCCTGTTCCCTCAGAGGAAGCCGTGTCAGTGCTCAGTAGCGGTGACGGTACCCTGTCCTCCGTCACACTTCTGGAGTCCTCCTCCGACCATCCAGCAGGCATCGCCTGTGTTACCTGATCTGTACTCAGGTAGCTTCCAAGTTGGTGGGGTGCTGCCGTCAACAGGGCCTGCCATTCCTTCGCCCCTCTCTCCAACGTCGAAGATGGCACTTGTTGATACCATCAACTTTGAGCTTGGCGCCTTGAATTCCTCGGGCGATCAGAACTGGATGGCGTTCTTTTAGGGGTAGAGCGGCAGCCCCAAGTGGGTGGATGTGCGTACGGTGTACGCGTTCGCTCCGCAGCCGTTGGATCAGATCGTTTACGGTTTTAACACCCCTGCCTCGTCTTGTGTTCCGAATTCGGAAAAAAGGTTGACTGCTGGGCCAAAGATGTACGCGTCGGGATTTACAGGGATCGTGGCGTTTTCATATACATAGATATTTTTTGTTATATACTTATGGGACCCAACTCTAACCGTTCCTTTCTTCGTTGTACGCTATGATTGGATTATGACATGCTGTAGTATGGGAATATAAACATTTTGCGAGATAGTTTGTTCCAGTGTGATCGGTCCGAGATTCACGAAGGTGTTGTCCGAGTTGGTCGCACATACGGAGGTGAAAGTGTCGAGAACATGATCGATTGATCAAGATCTCTGTGATATACGCAACCCTGAGCTGGGAGCGACCCGGGCTTGGCCAATCAGCAACCTTGTTTTTTAACGCTTATAGGTCACGGGACTATAACGGGATCTTCTTACGACAAGGCTAACAAGATTCTTGGAATCCTACTTTTACGACGACCGTCTAACCATCTTTTATACCAAAATCTCTACGTTTCCCAAGTCCTAAATGTCTGGTCATCATCTTGACTACCGCCACTCGCTACCCCAGGGCTACGACGAGGACAATGGCCGTCCAAGCAAGCGGGCTCGCAGTGGAGGGCTCGGAAGTGATTCCGCTCCAGCCGGGATTAGCGAAGAACCTGCTCCTGCCAGCGAGTACGCCCGACCACTGCGCCAGGACTCAATGGCGCCACCAAGAGCGCAGGAAAAGGACAAAAATCGCCGACTGTCGTGCAAGGAGTGTCGTCGGTGAGCCAGTTTCGACACGGCACGTTGCGATCATGGGATCCGACTGACTCAAATTCCCGCTTCTCGTTCCGCAGACTGAAATTGAAGGCAAGATCATACAGATAATATTGTTGACCTGCATTAAAAAAAAAACCTGACCTGTGGAGCTTATAGTGTGACCGTGTTTTCCCGTGTCAGGTTCGTGGCTGTTTGTTTCTGCTCGGGAGGTTTAGGTATTGATGGCCCGTAAAGTCTTGTGTCAAACGAGGGTGTGGAAGCCTTTGTCCAGAGGGTGTGTACCCCGCATTACTTACCGCATGTCCGATTGACGACCCGCCGGATGGCCAGGCGCGTTAACATCGGGACGAGGAAGTCGGTACGTGCTTCTTTCATTAAAGAATTTCCCTACCATGTCTGATGATTGCGACAAGATTCATCCTTGCCAACACAGAGCAACTACACGAAAAGATTACGCAACTTAGCGACCGAGTCCGACAGCTCGAAGACGCACTAGGATCCTTGCAATCAACATGCTCAAATCAACCACATCCCCTCTTGTCTCCTGAATTATTGCGTGTCAAGACTTCCCAAGATCTCTACATCACTCCTAGCTCCACGCAACCTGGCCCTTCGGAGCCTGCCCTGGGCCCTAAGGATGATCCTCTAGGAGAATCTGTGGTGCCGTTACCTTCAAGTCACATTTCCAATGGAGTGGTCTCAACATCACAAGGATATTCCTACCCTCCACATAGAGAACGACCGCCCCCTGAAGTCCCACCAGACATCCTCCAACTCAGCTCCACTTTTCCCTTCCCTTGGATGGTCGACCTCAAAATTCGTAAACGCATCCGAGATTCCCTACCCCCTCGAAACGAAGCACTAGCTATCTGCGAAGAAGCACAGAAAAATGCCCTATGGCAGTACGTATTTGGTTGAAGTGTGTCATTGACTGATTAATCATACCCGTAAAGGTATAATATGGACGCCTCGGAAACTTTCTTGCAGAACCTTTTACACCACTGCTACACTACAAGTATTGAAGACCTCAGCCCCCGGCGGCTTGCGCTTCTGCTGATGATACTCTCTATTGGATCTCTGGTTGATCTTAGACAACCTCTTGGCTCTCTACACGGAGAAGCCTACCATCATTTGGCTCGTGCATCTGTTTGCGAAATACCGCTCATGGAAGAGCCCGATTTTGATGTGTTACATGCCCTGGTAAGTTGTCGGAGTTTTATAGCCGGAGATGGCTCATGAATGTTCATTTTTTTTTTCTTTAGTTTTTCATGATTTGGTACCATTTGATTTTCTCGGATAACAAAAAAGCTGTTGGATATGCTTGGAATCTAATGGGATTCGTCGCAAAGCTTGCCCAAGGAGTAAATTCTATATTTCTCTGTTCAGTCACTGTCGCTGACACGTCACCCTAGCTTGGTCTTCGTATGTGACTCATTTAGCCGACATCAGCGGACAATAACTTGTTATTTTCAGACCGTGAAAACTCGAGACTAAAGGGAATACCAGAGGAGGACGAGAAAAGGAGAGCAGTATTTTGGGAACTACTTAACCTTGATTGTCGAATGGTACGTGATCCCATCTCAACAGGTTGATCCCGATTGACTCCTCATATGTAGAGTTTATCGCTTGGCCGTCCTCCCTCAATATGTCTATCACACGTCGACACGAAACCACCGTCGTATAATGGGTCTGGGCTGTACGTTCCAAGGGAACAGATAATCTGTACGTCAAACCCGGGACCTACCTTCTTTTTTACGCCTAACCGGCGACAGATCACGAATGGAAGAACGCTTTCTTCATTCAATGCCTGACGCCCGCCCTTGAGGCGACGGTCGCGGTGGATTCCCCAAGCTACTCGAGGTTTATCACTTTAGACAAGTCGATTCGTGACTTCAACATCCCTACATTGCTCGATGAGAAATACACTCATTCGGCGAATCCCCGCTTTCTCGTCATGCAAAGGGCTTTGGTCTCCACAGGCCGTGATATAGGTAACTTCTCCATTTTACCGTCCCGCCGGTACGTTTATTGATGCTTCTATTTTCAGCGCTCCTTCAATTACACCGCCGATTCTTTACTGAAGCGATGAATGGCCCGGAGCCATTTGATCTCCATCATCAATACGCTCCATCAGTCCTCGCAACATATATTGGAGCAGCCTCTCTGATATCAGCGATTGAAACCCTTTTCGACCAAGAAGAGCAACTGAGCGCCCGTTTCCTCCATTTTTGGTTCAACTCCTTCTCGGCGGCCGTGAGTCTAGCTCTGTTATATTATAACTCGCTTCCATAATTACGAGAACTATTTTAGGTGACGCTCTCTCTATTTATTTCGCGGGCGCCATCCACACCCTTAGCCCCATATGCCATCCAAGACCTTGACCGTGTGTGTCGGCTTTTCAGAAGAGCAGCAAAGATATTGCCGTTCAGTGGAAAGGCTCTTGTATGTTTCCACTATCTCATTTTTTGATTGACTCTAACATGAGTTTCCTACCACAGCCTGTCATGGAAAAGCTCACCGACAAGTCCCGTCGCAGCTTCATGCAGAACCGACCTTCCCCTACTCCCGATAACCCCAGTCAACAGCTTACACATCCACAATCGACGGGCGGCCTTCCTACATCTTTCTCCGATGCACATCCTACCCTCGTGGGGTATGCCGAAAAGCTCCGACTCACCAATCCTGGCAGGATACCAGACCTACCGCCGGCCCCCATAAACACATATCGCCAGTCCCACTACCGAACGACTGCGGACCCTCAAGGGTCGGAATCGTGGCTACCAGACATTTATGCTTTCAATAGTGCAGGAGTAGGGGTAGAAGAGAGATATGTGCTCCCTCAGCCTACCCCATTCACTCCATCCTCACCTAGAGTGGCCGAGAACGAGAGTTTCAATTTCGACCATGGAGCGTTTACTTTTGATCTGGCTGAGACGAGTTATATGGCTTGGTTTTAGTAGGATTCATGAACCCCCTTTCTGTAATTAATTATTCTCGCCACGACCACCTATAATATATTTTGTTGTACATGTACACACCTCGTGCTTGCCATAATTTTTGATGTATATGTCCACAACAAAGATTTAACAATGCCCGATTACGTAATTGCATACCTCTTGTCCTTGTGCTGGCTCTTTCAAAGCGCTCGTCAACCGACTCTTTTCAATCCATGGCTCGAATACGAGAGGTTTGGGCGCCAAACCTCGAAGCGGAAATGCGTAATATCCGCGAAGTAATCGAGAACTATCCGTACATTGCAATGGTCGTAGTTCAGCCATGCTTGCACCTCATATCGTCGGCTTACGGCCAGTCCAGGACACGGAATTCCCTGGAGTAGTGGCTCGCCCAATAGGAGCTTTCAAAACGTCTTCTGACTACCATTATCAAACGATGCGATGCAATGTCGACTTATTAAAGATAATACAAGTTGGCATAACGCTCGCGGACGATGAGGGGAACTTTCCGCAGGAATGCTCAACATGGCAGTTCAATTTTAGGTTTAGTGTCAAGTGAGCTCGATCGTTTTCACCATACATGGGCGTGGTCGTCTCATTAATTCGGAACCCTAAACAGCGACGACATGTATGCACCTGAATCAATTGAGCTTCTCCAGAAGTCTGGTTTCGACTTTCAGCGGCACGAGGAGATTGGAATACTACCGAATGACTTTGCAGAGCTAATGATTACCTCGGGAATGGTTCTGGCTCCTGAAACACGGTGGATATCGTTCCATAGGTAAGTACTTTTCATTCATGTCAAACTTATTTCGGTCCCCATGCATAACTCGCGGCCTTTGCTCACGCCTCGCGATCTAGCGGTTACGATTTTGGCTACTTTGTCAAACTTCTCACCGCGGAATCTTTGCCAACAACAGAAGATAAATTCTTCGAGCTTCTTCGGACCTGGTTCCCGACTGTTTATGACCTCAAGTTTCTCATAAGAGCCACGAACGTGCTGAAGGGAGGCCTGCAAGAGATCGCTGATGATCTGGGGGTGCGTCATTCTCGAGACTTCCGCGGGCAAGTGCCTTGACGCAGATCGATAACACACGCAGGTGATGCGTATCGGTTCATCTCACCAAGCAGGATCAGACTCTCTCCTTACAGCTTCAACCTTTTTTAAGATGCGGGAATTATACTTTGATGATCACATTGATGATGCAGAATATTCCGGAAAACTGTACGGTCTGGGACAGACGTTCACAGTCTCCAATGGGTTTACAGACCCTGGCCGTGGTGGTGCCACAATTGCGGAGCGAGAGGACCGAGGCTCTGCGAGGGAAGCGCACAACCAGACGCCTGGGCCGAATGCTTCGGCTCAGAATCAGATGGGTATGGGACCCATGCAGCAAGGACAACTTCAGAATCCCTTGCCGTCTTCAGTTTCGTATGGGCCAATGGGAGCCAACGGTCCCTATATGCGAACTTCACTAGTAGGAGGACGATAGTATCTATTCTTTACTGTGTATTGTATTCCTACATCCTCAAAACTTCGTTGTGTATCAGTGTCAATGTATCAATGCTTTCTTTGTATCACGTGCGCATCTATGACCGCGACAGAAATCCCAGATAATAGTGCTGAATCATAAGAAAAAGTACAAAGTGTAGAAAAGCTTCCCGTCATCCTCGCTGGGCCAAGGAAAAATGGTCAGAAAACAAAGGCCTACCCTGCAGAAGTCATCAGCAAACTTTCCGGCAATCATTAGCGACGGAACTCACACTACTTCGCAGACCATTCGAACCAACGCGCGGCGACGTCTTTTCGCAGCGCCCAAAGGCTTCGTTACGCGCTGCTCATCTATTGCTCATACCAGAGATCAGCAGGAATAATTGGAAGCTAGAGAGCAATCGAAACTAATGGACTAGGGGTTCCATCCACGCCCGCCATGGAATCACCATTGCACTCACCCCCTGCAAGGGTATTGGGTCGTGCATTAACAACACATCTACGGACCATACAAGATATCAGCACGAAAAAGGATATGCGATAAAACAATTCGTAACAACGGGCTAATGGTATCAATCCTGCCTGCAATGGAATCGCCATTGCAGTCATCCATCGCAAGAGTACTGGCTCATACGACGACAATCTGCCAGACGCAGGAAGGCTGTATTCAGAGGTAGACACTGCTCTGGCGATACCGGAGATGACAATCATGGCCATGCCTGGTGTAAAGGTGCATAAGGCAAACCGTTCGGGCCCTGTGCGGCCGTTCGGGTCGACGACCAGAAAAGTGGACACAAGGTACTCAAGACCAAATCCAGGATAAATTAAATTGAAAGAGGCGACTCGCCGCTCAAATACTTGAGGTGTATCAGCACGACGCCTCGAACGAATACCCTGAGGATCTAGGATTAGTAATTTATTCATGACTATAATCAACCACAGCGAACTCACCGGTAATAACTCCCATTATAGTAGGAGGCGCGTGCGGTGGAACGCCACAGGGACGACCTGCGGGCGCCGAGAGATGTGGCTAAGCGTGAACAAGGATCGCGGCCTGGCCGCGAGGCCCATGTACGCCCTCATCATCGAGGAGGTAAAATTGACCTTCGCAAAGAACGAAAGGCAAAGATCAGAGGATGAAAGTAAGACTTAGAGAGCCCAGGTGCAGAAGAGTTTCTACTTATCTGGTTCTTTTCAGACCCCCCTACTTATAGAATTTTGAAAACCTGGTCAATGTGGCACGACTTCCTTGTGGTCTCATGCCATGGAAGCCACCCCACATCTCACGCGGCTAATCTTCTTTGCCTTTCATGGTCTCCGAGGCTCATTAATCTCAACGGTTTAGTGTGTTCATCGATAGGCACGCTTCCATCTTGAGGAGAGAAAATCTTTGTAGAAAGGTTCTTTGGCAGAACTGTCTCCTGAAACCGCGCTTCTCCGAGCAGAGGCATATGCCGTGCCCCGAGGCGCAAGGTTTGGAGAACGATCTCCATTAAACCGAAGTCGATGCAGCATCCTCCCACCCGCGCGAGGTAAGGTCATGTCGGAAAATCTGTTGTTTAGGGTTTGCTTATTCTTATTTTAACTTTGGTCCCAACTTCTGCAAAAACAGTGCCTTGTCAAGGCAGTTATACCGGTTTTGTAGCGGCTTTCTGGGTATCTATATCAGCAGTGGGTGGTCGTCTTCCCTTCTCTTCCCCTTTATCGGCATACCTCTCCGAATATTCAACCTCCACGGCTCAAACCTTACCAATATAGGTCTGAACCATATCCTGGAGCTGGCGCCTAATTTTCGTGTCGGGGGGACATGCAGAAATATTTTTTGGACCCCCGGCTCATCAAATTTTCGAACACAGCTCAAATGACAGCGGGGGGAAAACTCCCCATACTACAGTGATAACGGCAGCCTAATGCAAATTCCGTCCAAACCAAGCCTAGACTCGGCTGGCGCTGAATTTGATATCTTGTCGGAAAAATTCACCCATTGCCTCTTGAGGTCAGGGCTCCAACAGCTTTGATCGGACTCTCACCTTCAAATCATAGCGTGGCTCGGTTGTGGCGCCCCGCACAGTATGTTGCACGTTGGGATATGACCAAAGAGGAATGAGCACCGCGCAATTAGATCGCCGCGATTAAAGAATCTCAGGGCCCATCGTCTCACCATCTTACCTTCAGCCGCGCTTCTGGGACTTTGCAAAACGGGAACGTGGTCTCAAAAGGGATAACTAACGGCAAGTGTCCCTCACTCAGTGGCGAACGTGAAAATCTGAGAGTATGTGTGGGAGGAACAAATTTAGCCTCACTGTGGGACCGTCGGTGAGTTGGTTCTTGGACCCCAAACATTACCGGGGTAGGTCCCAAATGAATATTGATGACGAAGTGTGCTCGATCAGTCATCTGGGTCCGTGTGACATGTTGGAAGACGGCAAGTTGTCCTGAACTTGTCTCATTTCAGACGGGTCGTGATGTCCCTGTCAACATTATAGTAAACGACACACTGCGCCCCATGGGACACAGAAGGCTAATATATACAAGCTCAGCAAGAAAGAGTAAACGTCCACACGGTCAGCATTCTTTTACCTATCAGATGTCTTTCAGTGCTTCAAAAGAACTGTGGAAAAAAAATGCGGACTTACATAGTTGCTAGGAAATATCCCCTTCCCGCCTTTTGAATTTATTCCTGGTTAGAGAGACGTGATGGGTGCCACGGTAGACGAAACAAAAGACAGGTCCTTCTCACCTTCCCACCAACCGTCACCAAAATTTCGTCCCCCCGTTGGCCCACTGGTTAATTCGATTGTTTCACCTTCCTGGAAGCCGAGCTCGTCCGCCCCTTGCGCAACGTATGGATAAATAGCTCGTACTACATAAACGAAGTAAGGGCTATGTGCTGTGGGAGCTTGTGGTTGGGCATACCATATTGGCCGGGGCCTTGTTGAGTGGCCGAGGGCTGGCTTGACACAGGCCCATTAGAGTCGAGATACGATGCCGGCACAAGGCCGTCACGGCCGTGTGTATCGACAACCTTAGCCCACCCAGAGCCATCATCAGGCTCTTTTACACGGACAATAGCGCCCTCTGAACACTCGCCGTCAGCAAGTACTAACGATCTACCGAATATTTATAGGTACCAGAAATTCCCAACTCAAACTCAGATGTCGGTGTAAAATCGAATAAAACAAGAGCAGAAGGATATACTTCCTCATGCGACTCTTCCGACGCCGTCGACTGCATAAAAGATGAGGCCGTAGGCATCTGAGCTTCTGGGACTACTGGAATGGAGTGAGTGAATGGATAAGATTTTTTCACTGGTGGTACCTTGGGACGCCGTGCGTGATAATGATTTCCCATGTCTGGAAAGAATCGATGGACGGTGCCCACCTTCTGACTCCCCACAATTAGCAGGTACCTGAACCGGGCCAGTTATATATCCTGATGTCAGGCTGACAACTCAAACCCCCACCTTCAGTTCACACTTCGAATGGACGGATATCCCACAAAGCTTGCACGTCTTTCCCTGCTTGCTCAATCCCCATATCGAGGTCTAAGAGTCTCTCAACATAAACATACCCGATATAGGGAGACTACTCACCTTACAGTACTCGCAGTGAGTGGGGATAGAGAAAGAGGAGCTTTTGAAAGAGTGGGGTTGTAATGAGCCCTCGTCACCTGCGGTTTGGCATTAAATTAGATACGATTTAATGCGGCCGCTGGTGGATCTCGACCTACCTCCCACAGCAGCAACTATTATCTCAATCTCTGTGTCGAGTATTCGCTCCGATGTCTCATATAGCATCAGCTGATGATTTGCTTCCAGGTAGCTCTATAAAATATATCAAGGACGTAAAACGTCGCCCAGCAACGTCTTAAAGCGCCGACTTACATCAGATACATCGTCGATTTCGCCAAGGGTGTGGTCAGGGCGGTACGCCAGGATCTGCTTGGACAATTGGGTGGCGTCTCGTTCTGTCCGCTAAGGTAAGGGGCTGTTGCGATACGTATGTTGAAAGAGGTTACTTTTTTCGTCTATATAGGGCTTAAGTTCCTGTAATTTGGACCGGCATCGGCTGAGCTTGTTTTGGAGAAAAATCTTAGGCGCTAGCTCGACGCTCATCTCACTCTGCACCAGTGCACCACCCATGTGCGTGTCAGTCGGTCTATCATCGGGTGACTTGTTGACTTACCGTGTCATAAAAGGTGGCACAAGGCTCGAAAACCCAGTCATTTGGGAGAGTGAACGGTCTGATGTTGTGTTCGATGAATATGCCTTGGTCTCTTGCAGGGTCGACTTTCTCAAGGGCCAACTCTACCCCATTAATCCTGGATTTTAGGACATCAAGATGACTCAGTTGCAAAGTCTGCGTATGTCGGAGAAGCTTGGCGAATCTCTCGACCAGGCGGTGCTGCAGTGATTCTAGAAAACTCATGTCAGTTGGACACGATCATTACACAATGAGTGACCGAACATACGGAATTGCTAAGGAGAAAGGGCGTCAGCAATATTATTGAAAGGCCGACGGACTCTCACATTTTCAAGTTCAGGTAGATTAATTTCATAGAACTGTGCTTTACTCTTGTTCGCTATCGCTGTTGAAATGATGTAAACGCTGAAGATAAGGGTTAACTTATTTCGAACACCCCAAATTTGAAATCAAAAACTTTTTGCTGCTAAGCATGTCGTTCCTCTGTTGCTCTGCCTGTCTAGCGGCCCGGTCGGCATGCCTGTCATCCTGCGCTCGACCCTGCAATTTAATGAGGTCATGAGACACACCTAAGCGGTGGGGCGATCGGATACCTTCTGTCGATAAGAATCAGCTTCGACGCAATCCTCATCATACTAAAGGAGGGATCAGTAAAATAAAGTCAGCGATGAACTCCACATGGGGAAACCACCTTTTGCTTGCTCTAAAAACATAAATGAGCTCACGACCAACGGTTGTGTCAAAAGGAGAGATCCTCCAGACCTTGAGGCGCTCAGCATACACACGATCCCTGTCACCCAGAAGCTTCTGGAAGAACTGTATTTCCTGCGGAGGCGGATGTTCAGTTGTGGGGTATTTCGAGAATTGATATGGGGGAGGAACCTTCTTCTTTGCGTCCTCACTCTTCTTTTCCAGCCCCTTGAGGACCTCAACGACTTGAGAAGCAAGGGCGTCAGCGATATTTACGTGATCCTGGGCGGTGCTCGTCATTGAGTTCATAATCGCATCGTAAGCCGCGTTTAACGAGCTGCAGGGTGGGGTATATCAATGTCAGTGATCGCCGATGCGTGGGATACGGGAGGACTGACTTCTGTCTGAGCGTGTTTGTGTCCCAGGACTTTGTCGGGTCGCTACCCACTACTATCAAAGCTTCCATTTTGCTCTTCTTGTCTGCTGCCTTCTTTGTCAGGAGCTGCAGTTTTGTGGCATATTCTCTTTCCAGAGCCGCACGGCTTGTGTACAGTTCTCGAACCTGGGCTTCTTTAGTCATTCGCACATTCCGTTCCCCCGTCTTTGATGCTCACGTCGCCAATCAGTTCTAGGTGCGCGTCGAATAAAGACGCTATCCTTTCCACTTGGTCCTGGATTGTGCTATGAACGCGATCCACACACCCAGTATGCCACTGTGGTCCTTACTGGAAGGGTTTCTCCAAAGCTCTGCACGGTTGGTTCCATCCCCAAATCGATTGCCGGTGTATCTTGGGTCAATGTAAGCTTGATTAGGTGTTTGATGCCGTTATCTGAATTTGCAATACGAAGCACTACGAATCGGAAACCTAGATGATTGCTGTATGTAGTTGTCTGCGTCGCCACCCGCAGTGCGTCAGTCACGGAGTTTAGCCCCACACCTGATCGTTTAACGCCGAAAAAGCATTACCCGTTGATGTCAGGAGTGGACACTCACTGGACAGCCTCGTTGCCGCACCGGCATGTAACTTGAGGATCAAGTTTTTTAGCTCGATTTTCTTATCAAGTGTTCACAATGTGCTATTCTAAACTCACCGGGAGCGAAGCTAGTATCTTTATAGATGCTCACATGTCCTCTGATAGCATTACACCGTAGGAAACCCAATCAAACCAAATGTGTACAAGACTTCAGGGACACAGACTCGGACAAAGATAGTTTCAATTAAGATCTGCCAACCTGGACGGCGTAGGGTCACGGGTCGTGTCTCGAGAGCATTCTTAACCGAAAAACCATCAGGATTGTTGTGATCAAATTGGGCGGACTGGGCCTCGAGGTGCGGCGTGGCAGACAGCGTGTGTATTCATGGTTTCGAATAAGCTCAAAGGCGAAATTGACGAGATCAAGGTCACTATTTGTTCCTCTCGTTATTAGGATTACACAAGGTTACCATGATGCCTACTGTAGGCGCTCGCTAAGAATAGGAAATGAAACGGAGTATAATAATACTCTTCAGTGCGTGCTCACACTGATTGCGCAGGAGATGGTAGTAACTGGCACGGAATAATATAAAAACATACGGGAATCCGCGGCGCTGGTTTCGTGGTAGTCAAGTGTCCTCACTGTGCACGGATTCCAGGCCCGTCGAAACAAGGCGACGAAATGGGAACGACCAATTCTGGAGTCAAGTTCTCACAGGCTGGAGTCATTTCGACGCATTCGCACTAGGACCATGGAGGACGCCATAATACGTTTTTGACTGATCCTCTGACCAGAAGGTGTGCTTAGGAGGTATCCTGTCCGATGTCGAGGATGCTTTTGATCATCGGACAAAGATGTCGAGAACAATAGATAAGACTAGAACTCACCTGTCAAGTACCATAGGAGTTGTCTTGTCCTATCACAGCGCTCATTCTTCGACCAGGGTTCAGGTTAGCGGAATCGACGCTCATAACAAGAATCGCTTATTCGATGGGTATCAATGAACATAACACAAGGGGTGAAGTGTGGATACCTGACATTGTATATGTCATTTTGGGCGAACATTATTTAATCGATATCGATACCTCGCAAATCGAGGGGCCACAAAGAATGAAAAGATCGTGGAATCTTCGGGTAAACGATTGATAGCCCGTTTTCGTCAGGATAATGATTCAAGATAACGAAAACGCCGGGAAAAAAAAACTTTCCACCGGGTGTTCCATTAGCATCTTACTGTTCACCGGTAGAACAGAGAGGGGGTGGGTGTTTATAGATCGAAGCTTCGAGTGGAATTAAGGCGCAGGCTTCATGTAAGCCTTCCACGGGCCGGTTTTGGCCAGCCTTGCGAACTCCCTCAAGCTCAACACCGATGCTCGAGTAAGAGTGGTGTACTGCAGAACGTGTGGGATTCCCAGAAGTCGTCTGGAAGTCATCCTCGTCATTCATGGAGACGCGGGGGTGGCACATATTAAGCGCACGAGGCTCGTTGGAGTGGTGGAGAGTGCAAAAAAAGGGGGTGAAATGAATACGTACGCGATGACGGTTTTTTCATCATGGGAACCCACGCTGCGCAGCGAGGATGAATGACTAATGCGTCCGATCCGCATGGAAGAGGCGTGGCTGACGGAGGGAAGAACAAATCGCCTGCTTGGTGCGACTATTTGGCTTTTCGTCGCCAATGCCAATATTAACAAGCCAAGACGCGTATATGCTATGTGCCTGGTCAGTGCGCTCAAGGACCGCGCCCGATGCTTTCCGAGGGCGGGTATAGATCCGGGGCAGAGTTCATAACTGAATACCTTGAGAAAGTAAAAAAAAAAAAGGCCAACATATGCGAATGGCGGAGGTTGGCTGGATTTGGGGGACAACTGCCATCAAAAAAAAATTTCAATGTCACGTTGCCAATGCGTGGGAGTAACGTGACGGTATTGGCAAATTCCGGTGCGGTGATTAGATTAAGGGCACAGATTAGATAATTGCTATGAAATGAATAATCATTTGTTTTCTTGTCGCCGCCGCCACCACGTTGCAACACAACGACATCGTTTTAGTCCCAATTTATAGCTGCTAGTGGGGACACATAACAACGTGTATCCTGTCAATGAACGAGGGCAATTCCGACCCACCATAAACTGCATCGAACATGCATTTCCCGCGTGGATCACCGCGGTCCGAAGCAGTTCCGAAGCTACGAGAGCATTTCCACTAGCGCATGCTTTGTCTTCCCCGTCCGGGTGCTCGTGAAATTCCAAATAGTCCGGAAGGCCCACGCCATCCCTGGAGACGTGACCTCTCCACCTCTCTTTTTTTGCTTTGACCCCGTCATCAACCCTAAAAAAACAACAGACCCCCCCATCAACTCCAGATACTGCTGAAATTTTTTTTGGGGTTATCGATGTGTCACGACTGGAGATCGCCCGTTACCACCGCGAAAACCAGGTCCCGGGTGGGCCTATTGTGTGTCGTTATTTTTATAGACCAAATACATTCGGGGGGGGGGGGAGTCGTGGACGGATGCGTAACCACCTTACTACCCCTCCGATGAAAAAAGTATAAAGGGACGCCCTCGATTTGCTTCAAATGCCGTTGTCGATTCCTCCCCGCAAACGCCCCCCTCTACTCCCATCTCCCCCTTGTTACTCACCTAGACGCCCACTCTCACCCCAAACGCCACTCGACTCCCCCTCCCCACCCCCCTTTGACTGATTATGTCTCGCGTCGCCGTCTTCCTCTTCGCACTATTCGCGTCCATCTTCGTGGTCCTCGCTACTCCTCTGCCAGCCGCTAACGGCACTCAGGTGGAGCTTGAGAAGAGAGTCACACATGTCGGCAGGGTCAGTATTTACCTCCACAGTACATCCGCTACGCCGCGTACTGATACAACAATGAAATCAGGGAACATGGTTTAACGTCGGTTAGTATTCCGTTGCTCGGCGTCTCGCAAATTCCGTAGACCAGGCACCGACGTCTTATCTCTCTCTCTCTCTCTCCACAATAGGTCTCGGTAACTGTGGCAAGTGGAACGTGGACAGCGACCCTATCGTCGCTATCTCTAAGAAACGATACGACGCCAACGGAGGGGCGAACTGCGATCAGGTTTGTTTAGCCTCGATCCTTCCCCCCCTAAATTTTGGCACTTAACGTCATCTCAATCCGATAGTGGGTCGAGATCGTCAATACCAAGAATGGCAAGAAGGCCTACGGAAAGACTAGGGACAGCTGCCAGTCCTGCACCACCGAAGACCTTGGTTAGTACCATACCACCACGGCATGACTTGAGACAGTTAATTAATTTCATCCTCGCAGACATGTCACCCTCCTTGTTCCAGAAACTCGACGCACTGAGCGTTGGCCAGCTGAAGATCTCCTGGCACTTCATGAACAAGGACTGGAAGCCCTAAATGTACTTCGCATGCGCTCTCATTGCGATCACCCCTCCTTGCGTCACCCCTCCTCCTGCCATGCCCCTCCATTCCCCAGCTTCATTTCCCATTTATAGATCGGGTCTTACGACAACATCACGCGGGTTCGCCAAATTCCGAACATAGAAGGATCGTCCAAGCGACGACAACGAAATATAGAAAGAAAGAAAGAAAGTCCGTTTCATTGTATCATTAAAAAGCTAAAGTCGTTGTTCTTTTATACTTACACATCCTATTCGCCATCGATCATCCACGATTAGAGGCTCTGGCAGCCTGACCACATGCTACCTCACGACTTACCGGGTCTAGAACCCGACGTGTCTGTGTATCACGTACCATGACTCATCCCCCATTATTCTTTTATTCTATCAGTGTTACATTAGAGGATGCGTTACCATACCTGTTTTTATCTAGAAAATCAAACGTTCTTGGTGAGGTGCCCAGCTTGCTGGCGCCCTGGTCTTCATCTTATCTGTCTCTATGTGGACTGCGTGCATAGAAACGGGATATATTCCTAAAGATGTGTGATATATGCAGTAGATAACAAGAAGGGTGTGTTAAAAGGTAGTTTACGTAGCGATGCTGATGGGCGTTGATGATAGTACAAGACACGTCATTAGAAGTGTTCATGGATGCGGGTTCATGCATGAAGAAGAATAAGAGCCGGCTATGCCCGTTCGGAATCCTTCCTTGGATAAGGAGTCAAGAAATTGCTTGCCTTACATGGCTAGCATCAGCGTTAGAGACATAATGCCAATGGTGAATGTCTTCGTTGAGTCAAGATAGCGGGTAGACCATGCGGAACTTGTGCTGCCAGCCGAGCTGGACTCTGGTCCCGGGGCAGAACCCGATGGTGTGGAAGAATCCGACGAAACCCCGCCAGTAATCACTGTACCCGTGATAGGGACTGGGAGGCTAAGGGTCGATGACGCGCTTGAAGGGGCGTCTGTACCGCTAGGCGAAGCGACAGCGTTGTTTGGGTCGTCAGTCCCTGTTGAAGACGGTGTCGGGGATGGGGCCGCAGGTGTGGATGTTTGAGTCGAAGACGGCGCTTGAGTCTTGGAGATCGAGCTGGAGCTGTTTCCTCCTCCGTTTGTGATGCGTGTGATGGCGAAGGAAGGGCTTGCGTTGCCGGAATCACCCATAACTGGGACATTGGACATGAGCCTACTGCGGGGAACTCGGGTTCATGGAACAGACTCACGGATGATGATGTAGTCATCTCGAGGCGCCACATCCGGAACTGTGATCTGGACCTTTCCGTCCCGGAGCTTAAAGCCTTGAGCCAGGGGGTGGTCTGCGAACAGAGATCGTAAATAACTGTGTTGTTACGGCAGGGCAACACGGAGGCAGAGAATCATAAATCCGAAACGATAAACTCACCAAAATCGAGATTCATCCCACCAACTGGGCCTAGGTGTCCCAACAGAATCTTTCCATCAGGTCTCGTCAATTGCGAGTCAGGAGGAATATCTGCGGTTTCCCTGGAATTGCGGGTAAGTGTTAGCGCCACACAGCCATCCAGAGCAAAACGTACCATGTAACCGTCTGCTTTGATCCAACCGGCCATTCTGTGTTCGCATCAGGGTTTGTGATGTGCGGATTGAAGACGTCCCGCATGGCCAGGGGACCCGCATGTACTAGAGAAACGAAGAACGAAATGCATAGAATCGTGAAAGCGAACATCATAGGGAGTCAACTACTTGGGGGGGACCGTCGACGTGGACTGTGATGGGAACTGGGAACAACCAAGAGTCAAACCGTTCAATTCCATACGAGTTTGTTTAAGTACCAGTCGGGTGGAGAAAAATCACATGACCTTGACATCTGATGAAGTTCAAATGGGCCATAGTTGTCCAAGTTTCCAACCTCCGCGCGTCTTCCATCTTCGATTTCCAATTTCCCGACATATGGGTCGATCGACTCTGATGATATGTACTAACTGTGTCAGTTGGCACCGGGCGCAGAACAGTATTGTTGTATGTGAGTTAAAAATATACTTTCGTAACCGAATATATATAACACAAGCGCCGAATCCAATGGTATTTTAGCGTTTGGGAAAGGAAGTGTTGGGTGGGCGCTGGTGGCTTGATCAAAGCGAAAATCACAAGAACCGGTCATAACGACCAGAGTACCCATCGGGGCTCCATACGAACACCACAGAAGGTTGTTTGGGAAAGCAGTTGGGGATGGAATTGGCACATGGGTAAAATAAGGGTGAAAATAACCC
This sequence comes from Collybia nuda, assembly GCA_015584075.1. Classification (NCBI taxonomy): domain Eukaryota; kingdom Fungi; phylum Basidiomycota; class Agaricomycetes; order Agaricales; family Clitocybaceae; genus Collybia; species Collybia nuda. The sequence goes on from MU150245.1 coordinate 237,785, forward strand.
TGGACAACGCGCTGCATAATGATCGTGACGAAGACGGATGAGGCCCTTCCCACGCAAATAAGGGTGAGCGTTTATTTCATGACACCACTTGACCCTCCTCGCCATCATCTTCGAATTACACGGCGGGACGAAATGAAGTGATAGTGAACACAGGATTATATTGGCGTAAGATAGCTAAGAATACAGTTCGTAATCCGAACAAGTCCATGAGGGCGTGAGTTGCGAGGGGGGAGGGGGTGAGTACAGATATACAACATGTCCGTGCAAAGTCCATTGACAGTCGTTTTTGGTAGAGTCCATGTCCGTTTTACCAGTTTCGAGTTCGTTCAAAGTGATTCATGAGAGGCCGCAGCCGGTCATACAAGGCGTATTTCATCAGTTCGTGATCTTGAATTTCTGGCTGTTGTTTCCAGAGTCTCCGAACACTGCCATAGGGAACGAACGTTAGCCGGCCGCAGTAGAGAGGGTGGTGTGCGAAGCGAAGGAGACTTACAGACGACAGAGTAGTCATCGCCAGGTGTGGTGTCTGCGGGAAGCGTGACCTCCTGCCTGCCGGACAAGATATCAAAGCCCTTGGCCAATGGCTCATCTACGCGAAACGACCGGTGTCAGCAAATAGACGATTTCGTGGGGCAGAGGAAATCTCACTGAGGCCAATCAGGAAATCGCCTTTGGCGAGGACGATCATACCGATCTTGTTGGTGATCTGGGCAGGCGGGTTCGAAGTGTCCCTATTGGTGAGGAAGATCCGTTCAACTCGCAGTCAGATTCATACGTGGACTGATACGTACCAAGTTACGTTGTGGCGGGAACCAGCTTTCCATACAGTGTTTGCGTTCGGGTAGAGAACAGGGGGCACGTAGACGTCCCGTGCAGCGAGAGGCGCTGAGGCGGCAATGGAGAAGAGGGCGAAGAGGGCGAAGAAAAAGGACGTGAAAGAGAACATGATCGTGGAATAGGAGAAGGGGGAGGATGGAGGAGAGGGAAAAGAGGAAGGAGGTACTTATAGAGAAACGGATGAAGGGAAGAGTCGGTGATGACTTGAGAATATAGCTTGGGCATGTCTCAGCGCTTTATACGAAATAATCATTACCGGCTCCACATACTCTGGCCCCTTAACCGGATATCGCCTTTGCGCTGCTTTACAATTGCAATGTTCTCATCAGCCACGATCACTATCCGGCTTCTTCAAGCCTTCCTGGCGATATCTTTTTCCTGCCGCCTGTCTGATCTCTCCGATCCATTCGTAAACTTTGAACGTTGAAACTTTCTTTGCTTGTCCACTTTTCATTCACAAAGCACCGCTCTTGTGACTCAACCAATCTCAGTCTCCATATCGTAAGAAACGCTCGATTGTAGCCAAATGATCTGCAGAAAACACGTTTATCGCCCATTAAACTCCATCGACTGCGAATTAAAGGCTTCCATCCTCGAGGCAGCAGGCAGGCATCGATCGTCGTGGCTCTGCTCTCACACTCAGCCCACAGAACACTGTCCAATGCTCAAATCAAATTGCGTAAAACATATCGTGAGATAGGTCATAGCTATTAGCATATTTATTTGGAACGGCATTTCGCGAAGTACATATGCCGATTTCAAGTTTATTTCAGTTGTGTAATGTGAGTCATTGGACACTGGTTTCTGCGACGATCATGCTTCAAGATGATAGATTCAGAGTTCGCAGTCGAGTCCAGCCTCAATCAACCTTCTCATTGTGCTCCGCGTCGGCCATTGCTCCCCGACACAGCACGCTTTTAGGCCTTCGTTGACGGCCAAACTCCGACAATTTGTATGCCAAAAGTCTTCGGGGCCACGTCACCAGCACTGGCAGCATGGCAAATCGGGATCTTTATTCTGGGCAGACCACCTTGGGTAGAGTTCCTTGCGAAACACGGCTTGGCATGTATAGAAAGAGTCGGCGTGGCTCCCGGGGCGCGCCATTTTTGCCAGTCTAAGCAATTTTAGGCAGTACCGGGAACGTTTGTAAATGTGCTTTGACTAGAACCCGTCCCTCTACGGATCTTGCGATGCGGAGGGGAGGTGGGGGGGTTTGGACGGGAACTTATACTTATGTCTGGCATTCCTTCACAAGCCCGCACTCGTACGTCAGTAGTGGGTTCCCGAAGAGTATACTATCTGATCCCGAGCGGGATGGAACCCGGAACCACCTTCCGTGCTCTCGCATATACTTTTGCTTTCTCCGCGATTAGCTATGAAGAGTGCGATTATCGTCGTTCGGCCCTTCATCCCCGTTCTTTGCAACGTGTAGCATGCCAGCGGACACGCGGCTAACTCATTCGAAGCCTGACGCCGCAACGTGCATTGACGTACGACTTTGTCATCTTGACCGCTACTTGTGTCAGGTCTCGATATCCTGGTTCGTTTTTGTTCGCTATATCGAGTGGGTTACTCTGAGCCTCATAATGCTCATAATGCATATTCCAGGTAGGCTGACTGCCTCTGCTAGCGGGAACATTGGGCTCGCACCGAATGGCCCGTTGTTTTCGTAAATTGAACTCCACTGGTTGGCGGGTGACTGTATCGAGCTTTGGGAGCCTCGTGTCGGAGAAGTGAGTACACCTACGTCTGCGATCATCACGAAGTAGGCTAAACTCGAGTCTCTTCTTCCTTGCTATTGTTTCTTTGGCAGGCGACGAGCTTCAGCTTTACAGGGGGGGGGGGGTTTACTCCCAAAGATCTGGCTTGAAGATACCCGGGATCTAGTTCCTGAGTTAGCTGTAGATTCATACCGCGTCGACCATTTCCAACTGCGTCCATACCGCACAGTCTGTACATCCCCCTCCCCCACCCATGACAAAACAATAACATGTGAGTGGACTCTATCCGACGAACCCACCTGGCAGCTCATGCGAGTCCCACGTAGAAAAAGTCAAGATTCTACGCCGCCGGTGAAACGGAGTCCGTCTCCAATGATGTTCTAGCGTGGTTAGTGTATATGAACCTTTGGATCGACAGATCCTGTCTCGTTTCCGACCGCCAATCCCCACCACAGGGACGGGGCTTTGTACGCCGAGCGAGATCGCGCTAGTGGGACCTTTCACTTGGGCTTTCCCGCGTCCTGGGTGGACTTTGAGGGCGATCAAAATACAAATCGTCATATGTATGAGCTGCTCTGTGGTACCTTGTCTAGTCCTGTTCCACTCTGTCGCGGTTACCTGATACCAGTGATATTGTGGGCCCGATCGCCATACTCCCGAACTTTGTGAGCTTGATCCATAACCTGAGTCTCCTCCCTCAAATTTCCCTTTCGGCCACAACGAAAGACAATATGACATTGCAGGTACTATCTTCACTAGGGGTTTTTGGGCTTGGAATTCCGCAAGGTTCGCTACTTTCCTTTTCATCCAACTTCTCAGACTATCGTCTCCGTTTTGCAAGGTTTTTAGCTGGGGATCACCTTCGCCTGTGGCGCCGGTTGACTTTGGCTCTTGACGTGCGGTCTGGATATTACATTTGGTACTTGATTTTATACTCGGTCTCGACGCTTGAGGTGGTCGCATCTCTCGATACAGCTCGCGGTCAATATCGCTCATCCAATAATCAATATTGCAATGCTCCAAAGCCTTTTAAACTATCAATAACGGGAGGCTAAAGATGCATATTGGCTTGGGTGCGTTGTTACTATGTATGAAAAACTTAACTCAATCTGACGTGTATATCGATTTCTCTGTCAGGATTAGAGTATCGCAATCACCTTTAACTTCCCGCACAGTATATGCCCGCTCGTAACGATGTAGCTATGGGAAATGCAAGCTTGTCTTTGTACTCCACGTGGAAAGATATGGGAAGTTGGGCCTATCGTACAGGATCAAAGGGGGGAGGGCGCGCGGTTGAGAAGGGCCCATACCACTTTGAGTTTCTCGAGCGATTGTACAAGATTGTACAAATAGGGGTGGTAGGTTATTTCGGAAGATACTTACCTGTAGTGGATTTTTGGAGACTGGCCTTTGGTGATAGTAGGGCGGGTATTATTTTTTTGTGTGGGTTATAGTCAATTCGACGCGTCGCGTCTCAAGTCGCGTGCCAAAAGTCCGAAATGAGGAAAAAAAAAAAGGCCATTACGTAAAGTTCATAAACAGCTTCGCTCCCACGCTCATCTGCACTCAATTTCTTACCTTCATTGCGGCAAGCCCAAGCCAACCTTTGCCATTTATGTAACGATTAACTTTTAGGCCCTCAACATGTATTGTCCAAAGTCCAAATTCAATGGCCTAGCATCCATACGGAACTATTCGGCCTCTAAATTTCGAGAGATGAAAAGACTAAATTACATTGCGTCAGTCTATACCTCAAATTTGCGCTTAGCTATTAACCACTCACGTCTCGGGAATCAGGAGCAGGACGCTGGTGGACTCTCTCGAAATTTGCAATGTCTGATTTCACCGGCCATTTCAGCACAAATCTACGCTGTGGACCCACTTTCCATGTTACATGAGACGCTCGACCAACGCCTGGCTAGTATAAAATGCGCAGCTCAAAGCTATTCCACCCTCCTTGTTATCCTTGGACGCTCAAGTAATGCTCCATATGCTAGACAAAGACCGTGCCATCCATATTCTGTGTTTCTGTGACATTGAAACTGTCATCCGTCAGCAAAGTGCGTTTTTTCCGCTTAGAATGCTGTACGAGGACTTACTTATTTCAGACCTGTCGCAGCTATCCCACGATCACATCTTCGACAGTTGTTTGGCTCCATCGTCATCGGCCTCAAAGATCGCTTTTTTGCTTAATTTTACCGAGAAGTGATGAAATCTCAACGCTTCCAAATCACCTCCTCAATTGAGTTGACGAAACGCGTTGTTGAAGGTTTAAAATTCTGGTCACCGTTCTATGATGGACCGCCGAAGCTTTTTACTTTCCAGCAGTTTTACGAGCCTCGTATGATAGGAGGGAGTGTTAAGCTCATGCCTGGCGGGCGGTATATGTTCGAAAGTGGGGTGATTCTGTGATGTCGAGAATTCCCAGAAGGGTAGCTCAGATAGTAGTGCCGTCCACAACATAATGGATCTGTCATTAACTTTGGTGCTGAGGTCATTGATAGGGGCTGTGCGGTCATGATTATGTTCTGTGACTGGAACTGAGACGGTGTGAGAGGTGAGTTTAATGCTTCTTATTGCTTGTAATGTAGCTCAAACTCACATTATAGTAATTTGAAATCGCTTTCCAATCTGCAAAACCCAACAATGTGTTTTCCCCATCAAGGATTTCGGTTGATCCCGCTACAGCAAATCTCAGCTTCCCGGGCCGGATCTTGGCGATCGATTTGAAATTTGCATCTTGTAAAGGTCTCTCGTAGATCACATCGGTGCCCTACCAGCTTATGTTGAATCCATCCCAGGACTTAGTATTGTCATTCAACCAGGCTACATGCGACAGAAGGCTTTCTTTATGGTATTGGACACCGCGTCGCTCGGGAGACGTTGAATTTTTTGTAATGACAACAGGCCCTCAAAACAATTTTGCACCGACCTTGACCAATTTCTCAGCGATCACACGTCTCAATCTCAAATCTTTCGCGGTCCTCATCCTCCACTCGTAAACCAACATTTGAGTATGTCAGCATTGACTCGCAGCAAGTATTTTTGAGTCGAAGATATGTTGGGCGGCTTATGACTCCCTCACTTATCTTCTCGAACGCCATTACGATTCTTTACCCATACCAGGCTGGGCACTGCCATCCCGCCCCCCATATCAATAATACCTACAGTTCACCTAATCAAGAATTGTGCATAGCCCTGGGATACAATATCATTCTCAGTCCGGTGCCCCTTTGGACGTCTATATATAAGATCAACGTACAAAACCTTAATGCACCACATCTGGACTCCGAGCAGTATCGCCGGATACTATATGATGGGCTACATGAACATGTTCCACTGGAAGGTGGATGAAAAAGTCAGCATTTTCATGAACGAAGTTAGGTTGGTGTGGAGTTGGGGACTTGGAGGAAAAGGGGTTCATCGACCTCCCTGGATACATTGTATCAGTCATTAACTCGCACGATGGGGCTCTAGCGTTCCCGGGAGCTCAGCAGGTTACCATCCGGAATTTTCAGTCACGGCATCCTGTCCTTCTGGCAAAAAGCCATTCAGGATAGGTCATTAATCATTCGCCACAGTCGCAACTACTCCGCCAATAGCTAGCCATGTTAATTATACCAAGCTCTCGCCACCATGAGCTTAGCCCCCGAAAAAATTATCAACCTAGTATCCGGGACGGACTTGAGAATTTGATTGATTTTGGAACGCAACGTTGCAGACATGTGTCAAATTAACTTGCTGCTGGCACAATGCAATGTCCCGGAAACGGAGTTCCTCTTACCATGGCAACTTGATTTCACAATTTCGGCCCTCAATTATAAGGAACACGCGACATTCACAACTCGCCATCTGGCGCCAAAATGCCTACCCTGACTATTATTAGCCTTGGCCTAATTCGGCTCAAGTTGCTATTTGAAGCCGAAGAGGAAAAATATTATGTTTGTTGCCGGTTTTTTCCATCATGTTCGCTCATGGTGGAATGTCTTTCTAGGATATGTGCATCACGCCTTATTCTTTTGGATAGGTACTATCGCCTCGTTTAGTTGGACATACGCCATGCCTATCCCCCAGTGCGTCTTGTTTCCCGAAGAGGCCTCTCAAATTCCTCCCAATTTTTTAATTGCCGGAGGACACTATCCCTATTTCAATTAATCTCCGTGAACCCACAAATATAATCTCGGTTCCCAAGTTTTTTTTATACAAAAAACATACGTGGTATCATGGGCTCGTGCGCCGTACCGCTAGCGGTGGCTTGGAGGCGGAAATGTTACGTACCCGGTAACATGTTTCCGCCCCTAATCGGTTCTTTCGAAGTCTACAACTGACCTAATACAGGAGATATATACTAGTATCCTTGAAAGCTTGAAGGGCAAGCTTGCCATTATATCAAGATCCAAAATACTAGCATAATTGTGGAACGAGCAATGATGGACAATAACCGGACTATTAACTGGTTCGGTATTCAGATCTCTCGTGTAGAAGATATTAATAGTGCTTGACATTAGCTCCGACCCTGACTTAACTTGTCTGCGTAAAATGAGATCACCATCTACAAAGCGATTGGTACGAAACACGATCATGCGCTATGGAACCCTATAAAGCCAGACGGGGGAAAATTATTCAATCATCTCAAACCATGGCCATCGACGTCCAGCAGCCTCTTACACCAAGTTCGTCTCAAGCTCAGCTTTTCCATATCCCAGACACCCTTACTAGGTGGCCATGGCCTGCGCGGACCAGCCCTCACATAGACAAGGTCAAGGCTGATTTCGAAGCCCTGATCAAAGGATACCCACAAATCGAACGCAAAGCACTCAAAGTACTGGAGTACGCCCAGACCGGTGAGGGTTTATCATGAGTAGTTGCCCAGGGCGTTACTAAATGTCTATATGTCCAGATCTTATAGTGTGTTGTGTGTACCCTGACTTGAACGAAGGTGTGCCCAAAAAATTCAGCCACTATATGGCACTATAGTAACCCAAAGATGTTTAGCTCAGCTAGGCGTTGTGACGGCCTTCAGCATGGTTGCATGGCTTGTGGAAGAGGCTGTAGATGCAGTAGATGGTATTGAAGCCCTCACAGAAATAATTATGGACGCCCTCCGACATCCCTTCGATGCTCGACCTGCCGGAGAGCATATTATGGGGAAGATGTCCAGGCAGTAAGAATTTTTTACTGACAGCGCTCTGTGTGTCCTAACGTTGTCAATCTCTAGGTGGTGGTTCCGGGTCATTAAGGAAATGAACCCGATCTCCGTCCAGCGACTCTTCCATCGTATGGAAGACTGGTTGTTGTCTTGTGTGCACCAGTCCAAGATCTCTCGTTCTTCCAGGAAGGAGACAATCGAGGAATACATCGAGACGAGGAAGGTAAACAGTGGAATGCCACTCTGTATGACGTTCCTCGAGATGGAAGTAGATATCCCACAGTATGTTTGGGAGTATCCTATATTTGAGGAAATGAAGTCGTTATTATCGGACATTATTTCGCTAGATAATGTAGGTCATACACATTTAATTTCGTGCGTCACAACTAATATGCGGATATTTTAGGATATGTTTTCATATAACAGGGAGCAGTCGCAGGGAGATTACCACAACATCCTGCATATTGTAATGCGAGATAAACAACTGGGCCTACAGGACGCGCTCGAATGGGCTGAGAGGCGCCATCGGAGTCTGCAGGGCGAATACTTTCAGGTTTTGGCCAAGATGCCGTCTTGGGGATTGGAGATCGATACGCAAGTCGAAAAGTATATCGGAGCTCTAGGACGCATGATAAGTGGCAATGTCAGGTATAGCGCTCTATCCAAGCGTTACGTCGATATGCGGGAAAGCAAAGGCCCTCCGGATAATAGAGTTTTCGAGCTCCTCCCGCCCCCGGCCAAAACCATCACTGAGTAGTTTTCGTCGACAGCGGATTCCTATTTTACTATATTTACATTTTAATTACTGTCATCGTACAATAATATTTAGACCTTAATTGGGGAGGAACTACAGTGTAGGATGCTCAAAACCGACCTCTTGGCACCTCAAATTTTGGGATGCTAACTAGTCATACAAAGTAACCTATTTTTTCCCGAAAACCATCGGAATCGACTCGGATTAATGAGAGCTTTCAGGCTTGCTGATTAAAATTTCGAAATTCTAAGTTTTTAAAAAAAATCATGGTCGAAATGTGGATTTTGGACCCTTAGACCCTTGATGGACCCTTAATTACTTGATATGGAAAGTTTAGATAAAGGTGACACAGCTCTCGATGCATATCTACTCTGGATTGTTTAGTATATCAACACTCATCATTACAGAGGCACCAATTCTTTGATGAGAGCGGTATTTTCTAACTGAAAATTCAGCCTGGCGCGCATTGAGACCCCGGCTATTAGTGCAACCAGTTAAAATCTTCTTCAGGTGAGAAATTGTCTGACTCACTCATAAGCATCTGTGTAACACCAGGCTTTCCTATAAAAAGCACGGATGGTCTTCACTTCACATGCATCAAGCAGCTCTGGAACCAGCTGCCTTGCCGTCTTGAATGTGCTGTCTCCTAAACAGCAGTAACCTAAATATGCGGGAAATTTGAGCATAAGAATAGTGAATCAAATAAGTGATCATACAAATTTTTACCCAACCCCAATACATTGAGCTTTTCAAAAGGATTATCTGTGCAACCATCATCAAATCCTTGCTTCCCTGGAGCTCTCTGGGCCTTGGCTTGCTGAGACTTGAGATTTTTCTTAGGCATTTGGGTACTTTCAGTGCACCACTACTTTTTTTTTTCCTCCCCAAAATGTGGATTTAGTCACGTGACAGGGGAATTTTTGGACATTTCATTTTTATGCATATTCAACCATGTTTCCTTCCTAATCCGAAAGGATTTTGTGAAAAAATTAAAACTGAGTTCACCAAAGAGGGGTCGGGTTTATCCGTCCTACACTGTACTATATTTTGCCTTGGCATTTATACAAAAGTATCAATGGTTGTATTGTGCAATTATGGTTGGGGGTGGAGTGTCCGGTCTTGAAAAGTGATGGTAATTTGAGGCTCGGGCTCATGGAAGTCCCTGGGTCTGGTCGGTCTTTGAAGCTACGGGTTTCAACAGTGAGATCTAATCTAAATTGGCAAGTCTCTATTATTTTATTGTACAGGCTTCACATAAGATTTAGACAAACACTTCACACTGGGCAATAATGGCGTGTATAATTTTACAATAATAGGGTTAAAGTCGTCCGTGGGATGTGACAAACCAATGGCCAGTAACACCTATAGCAGATGTTCTCAACACACAAAAATATAGGGTGCAATTGAGAAACGAACCTGCTTTGTCCAAAGCCTTCCTTGCCATTCTCTCAATCGCCCCTTCCTGAAACTGAGGGAGTGTGGTAGGGTCATCACTAATCAGCTTCCAACTCTCAATTGTCAGGCCATATTGTGTCACAACCATCACTACTGGGACATCAGTAGGGTATATTGATAATAATATCCCCAATATACTCAAATTTTTCTCACCATTCTCATTTAACATATAACCAGTATGAATCAACTTTTTCATGATGAGTATAAGGAGAGTTTATTTTCTATTCACTATTTATTTTTTACTTGTAGTACATGCTGGTTATATGTTAAATGAGAATGGTGAGAAGAAATTGAGTATATTGGGGGTATTATTATCAATGTACTCTCAATATACTCTGGGAGTCCAAAGAGACCCTGTTTCAAATTTGATCCAAATATGCCCTGCAT
>MU150245.1:248472-313507 GCA_015584075.1 Collybia nuda
ATGACCAAAGATCATATAAGAATAAATAGCCAGAGAATTCTACCAAGACATTCCATGTGGATAAAATAACCACAAAAACTTTAATGCCCAAATGCCATTGTTTGATTACTTGCACCCCACCTCATATTGAATAACTGATATCCTGATAGTACAACACAGAGATACGAGGAAGGCCTCAGATACTAGGACATTGTATCACCTCTTCTATGAATAATAGCTGAGGTTGTTCTATCCTTTTGAGCAATTTCGCGCACTTGTAGCACAATGCGTGCACCCAAGATGCTATGCAAAACTCGGTGGGGCCTATAAAAGGGGGCTTGATTAGATTTACGTATGAATGAATTGGTAATTACAGACGTGTTTAAAAGATCAATATATTCAGGCTATGAAGATGAAACGTGACTCATTGCTCAAGAAATCGGGAAAGGAACTCACTGGACTGGCTATTAGAACAACAGCATAGCTAAATGTTATCACTGTAAAGCAGGATCAAAAAATGTAAAAAGGAATGTCAATATAGAACTCACTGAATAGGCACATGAAATATAAGACTCCATCCCTATAGAGGACGGTCACAAGGCGGCTGCGTGAATGTCGATATCGCTTGAATCCTACATAGAGGGTAAGGAGCATGATAACTAAAGGAAAATAATGGGTATCATGATTTCGGGGCACGATGTGATAGTGAACTTACCTGTTTCATCTACCAATGCTACCACAAAATCCACATATAGTAGTTTGCTCGCAGCTATCGGGAAGCAGCCACGCATGAAAGGAAACGGCAGCGGTGCATCTATAAAGGCATAAGATAGATGGAGAGACTTAAAATAAAAACACTAACATTGGATAGAGCGTAGAAAAATCTCTGTAGACACTCCTCCCACTACGAAGACGCCCTAACAAAAACGTTAGTCGAGCTCGGTATAAATCAAGGGCATATCATACAATGAACAGAAGAACCAAGAATATTAATAATTGTTTGCTTCGATCCCACAAGGCATAGGTCCGAAGTAAAAGAATGACTAAAATATTGTCATTAGTCAAGGCACCCGCGCCCACATATAAGAAACAAACCCTCCGCTGCACCTACACCAACCAACGACGACCCTTAGGTATCCGGGATAAAATCTAAGGAAACGTTGTTGTCCATTGGTGGAAGGACTCACACGACGCGGCTGAGGTAACAATATAACAATCCTGTTCTCCCCACGGTCAGGCTTGTGCAAAAAAAAAATGAGATTATACATACCCTAAATGTTAAGCCTGAATACAAAGAATCTAGGCAGCGTATTTCAGTACGAATGCGATGTCACTGTTGGATTACTACTCACATGTGAGGATTAAAGGTACATCTACGAAAGGCAGATACCGAGCAACCAGAAAAGCAACTTTGATGGTTGACCAATTTGATTTCCATATATGCGTAACCTTTGATAGCCAACAAATCTGATGTCAGCTTGATAAAATGAATTATACGAATGGTTGAGCTTACCTCGAGCTCCAAAGTCACAAGATAATCGTGAAGCTATCCATGGTCCGAGATTTAAGCGTTGAAATTTATCCGCAAATTTTTTTGAATGCTTACGAACACCACAAAACTAGCAACTACATTAGGGTGCATCAGAACGACAGAAAAATATTAGCTCAAGTGATAAATACCTTTCAGATACTTGAGATGAGAAGCCCATAAGTCAGGTTTGTATTTTCGCCCAAAGTGCCCCACTAACCTGAATAGCCTGGCGAGTTTCTGCAATTTCCAGAATCTTATCCATTGGGGCCCCAAAGATTCAAACGAAGGTGCGAGGTAGCAGTTCATGTTACCAGAACTTATGGTATATAAATCACCTCCATTGAGGTTCCATCCAGAAATTGTTAGGGTCATCTGTTTCACAAGTATCCGTAAACCTTCTAGTATTAGCCATGTCCGAGTTGACTCCAGGGCTAAATCAGATGCAAATGATCCGGAGTGAGTGATCAAGATGTTACTTGTTATCGATCAACCATCCAACCCAGTGATGGCGGCGTACCCCGCAGCCCCCACTAATCCTTCGGTTGAGCTTTCCGGAGATAACGCATGCTTAACATGTGCAAGTATCTTGGTTCATGATCCAAGAGATGTTGCTAAAATCTTGAGTGTAGCCTACCAATCGCTTGTTGAATTTTTTGTGACCGATCCAATAGTAATCGTATTACCTATGGGATGTTACTGGTACTCCTGGTTATCCGAGATAATTGATAAAGATTCGGATCAACTTTATTTAATATTAAGATTCTGGTTTCACAATCAAAAACACGTATGATCCTCGCATCAAGATGAGGAAATCAGATGCACAGCAAGTTCCATTGATATCTTCGGGCGTACCTTGGTTGCCTTGCACACAATGCCGTCACGGAAATTTATGCGATCTTGAGTTTTGAGTTGCCCACAGGGGATAATGAAATCCAACCCCGGGATTAGATTTACTTGTACTTTACCAAGGAAATTGGATAAAAGATAGATGTAGGAAACTCAGGAGTAGATATTTGACGCTTATGGGGGATACGGTTTTGAGGCGTCTATGACGTTTGAATTGACGTTCCGCGAAGTTACAGCTTACGTTGTGGCCCATTTCGAGTTTCGATTCTTGAAGCCTTAGCATTTTCAACAGAGCGATTCGACCGATCCAAGTACTAAAGATTGAATATGTTTGCTAGAGTACATAGAAGTTGGCTGATTATCAGTGACAATTGTGAATGAACAATTGCGTGTACCATTGGGAAGGTCACGGATTCTTGTCTTGCCATTAACAAACAAGAGTGTCAGACCCCTCAAATCGCACCCAATTGTTTCCTTTTCTCATTTCTCACCAGCAATAACCACCCCCCATCTGCAGTCATGTTACGAGAGTATGTGAAGGGGATTGAGGAATATTCTGAACAGGGTCAATACGCCTTAAGATCAGAAACTGAAAATGGGGCTTACACTAGGGAGTATGTACCTTTCCGTGATCACTCCGACCTCATAGCCCCAATGCTGACCCCGACTTCTTGGAGCGTCCTCATGCAGATGCCTATATGCGGGATGTTTTATGTGACAAAGAATGATATGCAGGATAAAGTATCTCGAGTAGACGTCAGCATTGTTCCATTTATGAGGCGGCGTCGCATTCAATTCATGACAGTAACTGTGACTTGCGATCGTTTGTGCTTTTGCCGACGATCCAAAGAGGTGGTGGGGTCTTGATCTCCAAGGGAATGAGGAACCCTGTCTACCACGTCACTTCACTGCTTCGTTCCTGCCTTCCCTCGGGCTTGCTTTCGGCCTGTATTGAGACCAAAGGGGGAATGTTTTCTTTCAACGTCCGCCCAATTCCTTGAGAGATTCAGTCTGGTCAGATTTCATGCGCTGGATGAATTGCATCGACGATGATAGAAACAGGGTTAGGCAATGTCCCCATGTTGTAATCTCGATGGGAACCTACCTTTACTATTCCTATCATTATTGTGTTGCTGACGTCGACTGATTCCTTGTTGGTATATTCATTTCCTCTGCTTATCGTTGATGTGGTAAGTCCGTCGTAGTGGTTATAACTTTTAGATTTGATACAATGAACGCATTGTCAGTTTTGGTGTGGATTGGGAGGAGGATATGAGAGGCGATGCATGGACGTCAAAGAAAAACCAACAAAAATTAGCAAACACGAGGCGGGCCGGGGATTCAAACACTGTTCCTGACGCACCACACGGTATGACATCACGCTCCGATCAGCATCCGTTACCAATCTCATCTTGAATTCGAACACCCACGACCACAGCCAACCCAAAAACAACAACAATATGACCATAGTCACCCTCAACGGAACCGTCATCGCCCAGTCAGACGACACCAAGGTCGTCGAGGGAAATCATTACTTTCCTCCTTCGTCTGTCAAAACTGGTCTCTTCACGGATTCGGACACCAGGTATGTATTATTCCTTTTCTCTCATGATTTGAAATTTAAACTTGAACTCTGAATGTAGTTCTGTGTGCCCGTGGAAAGGGTAATTGGTGAAATTTTGAAGAATGGCAGTTAAAATGACGACACATTTAGAACGGCTTCCTATTACAACGCTACGGTTAATGGTAATTTCATTAAAGATGTAGCCTGGTATGTTTCATAAGCCAAAGAACGGTGTGTAAGGTCTGAGATTTTCCTGACAGGTACTACCCCTCGGCATCAGAGAAAGCAAAGGATATTGAAGGTTATATTGCGTTTTACAAGGTGAATAATGTTTTCATTGCTAGTGGAGATCAAGAACTTACCATTTTTTTTTACTTGTATGCGTGTTTAGAACAAAGTTGCGATTATTTAGAAACTCAGTTCCATGATGTGAGACTGCTAAGTAACGGCAATATTGTATCATTCCTGGCTCGTGATGTTTAGAAAACGAATGTTCCATAGGTATACTGTATGGTTACCCCACCAATGATCGGCGTTGCATCACAAGAGTGGTCATGCGTACACACTGACCGGCGTTTTTTTTTCCATTTCGGGGGTGCTGCAGTTCGAAAGCTTAATTCGGCCTCTTCCGCTGGAAAACTGTCAACTCCATAACAACCTCAACAGCATCTCCTCAAGAACCAAACCTAACAGTTTCGTTCCTCGGCGAAAATCAAAGCCCTCGCCTACACAAACTCCAAGAAGAACGTCCACAATAATGTTCCATTACCAATACCAATCCCAACCCAAGATTGAGATCAATATAAAGATGCTGTGCGTCCATCCTATTAATACAAAGTCACGTCTGCCGTCTCATCCTTTCCGTCCCCACATCCTCCACTAGCAACACATACGAGGACTTCACAATCGAAGTCAATCCCTCAGGAACCGTCGGAGATATCAAGATCAGGATTCAAGAAATGAAAGGGTGCGCATGAATCACCACCTAATGCTAGTATTACCGTCACTGAAAGTTTGGCTACTCATGTTCTTCGATTCAGTATCCCAGTTGAGAAACAAAAGGTGTATTTTGCCGGGAAGCCACGTGTAAACGAACGCTACTTTAAAGATTGCGGCATTCAGGTGGGATCGTATGTTAGTATTGCAGTTGATGAACCGGAAATACGCAGCCCTGTAACCTGGCGCCAAAAGTCAAAGGGCACTGAAGTTATGCCAGAGTTTTCCGACGCGAGGCTTGAAGTGTCTCCCACATGCGAGCCCGAAAATGGGGAGCAGGATATAGATAAAATGGAACCGGCGCCAGCACCTTCCAACTGATTTATTATACTTTGGGTATGAGCAGGATTCCTTGGTAATTAAATGAGTAGGGGTATAAATCTATACGATGTCCACGAAAAATTCCGAGACATTTTTATCGAGAAGGTCATCGGGGCGCTATCACTGCGGGGAGTGTAGCCTAGGCCTGATAACAAGACTGACACGCATAGAACATAAAAATTGCGCGGCCCCGATTCGCAGCAAATGCGAAGACGATCATGCCAACACAAGTTAGATTCGACAAAATATACTGCCATTACAGCGCTGTACATATTTCGGAATAAACTGAGGCTCCGTACGAGGAATGATGTACGGAACATCCTCCTCGAACGTTTTGACCCTCCTGTACCCCGAAAACCGAGTCTGGAGATGGACGAGGGGGTTGGAGGATTTGAATAGGGTGAACGGGAGGAGTGTGGATCCCCGGTGCGTTTCATCTACCAAGTGGAGGATGAGATTTAGTTATCCTGGGCAATGACGAGTGGTTCAGGTTGGTTTTCAGTGTAAATTTAACGCAGGGGCCGCTTACGATCCTAAATGACGGATAGCTAAGTTGTGGGAGGTGGCTGGTCCGGGGTCCTCGCCTCATCCCAAAATGACTATCATTTACACATCCTTCAAAGGAAAAAAAAAGTGAGTATATCCAAAATATCTTGTTTTCCAGTGGAATTAGTATTTATGGAGATGTAGTCCAAGACGACAGAACGTCGGAGAAAACAGTGTGGTGTGTTTAAAATGCTGTTGTCCAATATTTTACAACCTATTTGATGGACAGTGGATGGGAACTGTTACGGCCACCCCTCCTATGACCTGAATATGTGCCCTTAGCTTTAAAAGGCATTACTCTGGACCACCTTTCTCGATGACATATTCGAACGCTACTCCACCCCGCAGGGCTAGTTATGGCGCCCACTGATCGCTTTTGCTGGAAAGCGTTGGTGAGAGTTCCAGTGCATTTCTTACAAGTCGTGAAATTTCCCGATTTTGTTTGGTTTCGGTAGGTGAAGCCCTCCGCCGAAGAGCTAGCATCCTTTAAGTTAAGGTAAGTATCCAGCGTAGAAAAACGAAAAGCGAGACTTACAAACGACAAGCCTAACAGGGAGGGGCCTCTCATCAGACCTTGAAAACAAATACCAGCTAGGATGGATCATACCACAATATTCGATAATATCAGAGGGATTGGAACTATTATTCCACCCGCAAAACGTGCCGTATTTCTGGCCAAATGATATCAATATGGTAATATACATCTGACAAAAGATAGGTTACCGAAATGATACTGTTGCAGAAGTAACATGAACAGCAGTCATAATCACAAAAGTTCCTACACCTGTGATGAGGAGTTAACAATTATTGCGGGAATAAACGCCATTTTATTTTACCTTGTACGACGAAAGTCTTTCCGAGAGGCCCCTGAAGGCTTCGCAGGCGAAGGCAATGCTATATGGGTGATCCAGGTCGTTAGTGGGATCATGCTACCGCAATACCTATATAACCTACGAGTATGATAACAAATGTGCACAGGAAATCCACGGAGCATGCAGCTACGAGAAGTACCTGCTCGTCAAGAGAAACACCGGTCAGAATCTAAAATAAGTCCATATACGGAGATGGAAACGGACAGCCACTCTTTTTGCGGTTCTCACATGGCCGGTTCCCTGGCCTCTAAAACACCCCACACGTCCAATAATGTTGGTGATTGGGGACTGTTCCACTAGATTATCGCTGTAAGCCCCAACCAAGGTAGTCAATTTTTTTTGAGTAACGAACCAGCGTCGACATCAGCGGCGAAAACCCAAAATTCCACAGCGGCAAGTATGGCGTATGCTACTAGCAGAACAAAAAGGATTGTCTTTGTACGCCCGGTAAATGCCCACGCCCTCATTATCATGACCGCTGCTCAGCTCGTAAGTCACGAAAAATGAACAAGGAAATTTGAAGCAATTACCTTGGGCGGAGAGTTGCTGTTTGCAGATAGATTAAATTCCGAGAGAGATTCCCATGTACGAATAACTTACAAATGGTATCATAAAGAGATAAAGGGTTTTCACAATATGCCGACAATATTCTAGCTTGTGATCGTGAACGAAGGCCCAGATGAAGATTGCCCAGGAGACAATCGGATAGTATCTACACGCTAAAAATGCAAATTTCACAGAGCTCCACCGGGTGTGGTGTATCTGTTCAAATATGCCGGTCAGTAATGTATCAGGGTAAGTAGGGCAACATTACCAGGGCCACCTCATCACCAAACCTGTGGCCCATTAGCTCAGTATTACACGACAATGGTTTTAACTCACGTTATTAGCCATTCATATACCGCAAGAACATCTGAATACCTAAGTAAGAATAGTGCGAAGAACATTCCAGGAAAAAGGCGAACAAACAGCTTGAAATTTTATGAGCTTTTCAGCACAAAAAAGAGAAAGAGATGTTGAAACTGACCAACCGTCACATAGCGACCACTGATGAAAATAACAGACGAGCGCACGACGGTAAGCATTTAGAATAAGTATTTGATAAGAAATAAAATGATACCTTTGAATGTTATGTGCAGCAGCTACTGCGACTGTTAGTAGTTCGTTGTTCGTCATATTGTGTACAAGCTAGGCAATAAAAATACCTTGTGGTTAAATAGTTCGGGTCGGCATGTATTCAGCCATGTACCAGTGACTCGTACCATTGGAACGGGTCCAAAAATATAGGTGAATAGCGGTTAGTACTAGTAGAATGATACATTAAGCAACCGCATCCAGAAGTTGTCCCACTAGGTCGCAGGTGCAGGCATGAGGTGGTAGATGTGATCCACCACAGTGGCTTCACCTACGTTAGACGGCCCAAATGATAGCAGGGTCCGCAGATCTCGCAACACGTGAACGAGGGCGAGAGAGGAGTATTGCATAAACGTAAGTTGTGGTCTTTAAATAGCATCAAGTGATGTATTTTGACCTCATCTACTCACTCGATTATTCGGTCCAGACCACGAGACTGGGTTGTAAATGTTAATAAACCTCGGCGCCTAGTACGTTTTGGAGTATAAATAAAACTCAATCAAGGGTCATAAAGCGGTACGTCGGGGAGGCGGACTTGTGGCGAACACGACTTGTTAGGTTCGCAAAGCCCAAGAATCTGGAACTGGGCCTCATGAAACCTCCGGAACTTTTTCCTCCTAGGAATTGTCGCCGAGATGCGCGAAGTGCTTCATATCACGGAGACGGAGATTCCGACAGCTTGTCCTCCAGACTGGTACCGCTCAGGGATGCGAATTGCGTGATTTACACGATGCAGACCACAGGGATGCTCGCTACATCACTGTTATAGATATGATGCTGATTCATCGGTGACGAGCCTCGTGTACAAACCCGGGGTGAAATCGACACGGAAGCGGTTGTAAAATCGAATCGTATATCGGGCCGACCTAGTCAGAAGACTTAATATGGCGATCTCCTCCACGAATTTGTTAAGCTGCTCTCGGGAATGGTGGGAAGTGCAGGTGGGCTGAAAAAGATGTCCGCTGTAATGAGGGACATAGGTCCCTGCAGTGGTCTTCCTTCCTATAAGCCTTACGGTGGAGAGCAAGTAACTTTGCAGGGGCTTGTATTGCACTAAATAGCAGTAAGACACCCCGTGTCCCCCTTAATGGTACCTTCCTCGTGCTTTCGAAAGATACCTTAAACGATCGGAGAGTATTATCAGTACAAAAGGCAATGACTTACCACCCTGATATGGTACCAAACTGGATGAGAATCACCCATAATCCATTCACCGCGACCATTTGATACCTCATCCCTACCTAATCCCGTGTCCTCTAACAATATTCAAAATCAATCTATGACGGAACGTTGGCGTCTGTTCGATGCAGAGATTACAGTGTTCTATCTTACCGTGGATGCAGCCTTTATCGTGAGTTTATTTGATAGCAGACTTCGATTTGCGATGGAAGGAGGGATGAAATATGGTTATTTTCCGAACTGACATTCCGAGCGCAAGAAGGCGCAAATGGTCCTATATATTTGAGTGGCAGTAAGCCTTTGGGGTGTAGGTGTTGGAGAGTAAGGTATGCGCGGTATTTGGCTTCAGGAACTCCGTAATATTGTGTTGGAGAATACAAAGGTAAATGCTGAGACCTAGATACTTGAATTCTCCACCCTAGGCAAGTGCCAAGTAATTGCTGGCTGCTTCAACAATGTATCGAAGGTCATCAAGGACACCGGCCATAACGAAGAGACGCCTCCAAGGGTTTAACGAAGTCTCTCTTTCTGCGATGAACGATATTCCAACGAAGGCCTTGAGAGCGTATGAGGATATAGGAGGGTTACGGAGATTGACGAGGCCCTGGATAGTACAGAAAAGCCACCATTTTTAGTTCGTTGGGGCCAATCATGATGAAAGTTACCCCGAATGGCATATCGGTGTACGTCTGTTGAAGAGCATTGACACACTACCTGTTGTCCATGGTAAAACGGTTGTTGTTGACTGCTTCTACAGATTCCACATAAATTCACGAGACCTGAGACCCCATCTAGCTTGTGCACACCGCTGGCGCAATGGTGCTGGAGATTCTGTCAATTCATGCACAACCAACTTTAGATAACACTTTCGTTTCCAAGTTACCTCACTACAGCCAAGGCCGCCTCATGTAGCTTCTCGCAACCTCGTAAATGTCGCCCTCACACGCCACAATTTTCGGTTGGGTTCCGCCCACAGTGTCTTGAATCCTCATGGTATCTTTTGTAGTAATATATCGAAATCCGTGTTGAACCACTGCAAGCTGTCAGGATTTGAGTTGCTGCAAAATGGTACTCAAGGATGTGTGAGGGATACTGTAGAATTATGGCAGCCGAAAGGAGCTATGTGTATCTGCGACGATTATTCCCCAAGCTTCAAGGTTGAATGGGACTGATTTACATTATTTCAACGACACTGGTGCCGTAGCATATGCGACAAAAAAAAGAAAAACAGCTGCGGATGAACAGATTCAAAATTCGCTAAATCACGTGTACTTCCCGTCAGAGAAATTGATAATCCCTGAGGCTAATTATAAGCGCTAAGCGCTAAGTCAACAACTCAGGCCTCTGACACGATGATTGACAAAAAAGCGCGCACGCGCCTGTGTACATTTGAGTCTCTCACACAGTGGGATTCACTAACCTCAGGTTTCGCGCCATTTGATATAGCTCGGAATAAATGGAACCAAATACTGCGACTCCTTTCCCTTCCCTTTCTCCCCTTCCTGTTGGATCCCAGGAGATCTTAAATGCGCCTTCACAATCAAAGCTACCAACCGGCACTGAAAAAAGTCGGGAGGATGCTTCTCTTGAGGTTCGAGAGGAGTTGAATGCACCTTCAAGTTCGAGACCACCATCTGATAGCGATGAAAGTCGGAAGAGTGGCCAATCATATCAAGACCCTTCATCAGGCAAGGAGGGCTCAGCTGAAACGGAGCAACGGCATTCTATACTCAGGCCTTCAATACACCCTGCACCCGTTGAAGAGAACGAACTTACACCGAATCCTGAGGAACATAGTCTTGGTGGAAGGGCCACGCCCAGGCATCAGCGCTTCCAATATCAACCCTCACACTACTCATATGCAACATCAGACTGGACAGAAGTTGATGGAGTTCATCGTTCCAGCCATTCAGTCCATAGCTACATTGCAAATAACCCATTTCTTCCTTCTGTTGCTCAAACTTTCGGGTCCATCACTTCAAACGTTGAGCAAAGTACACCTTATCAGCTAAGGAGCTCAACGCCAACGACACCCCATTCACTGCATGGACAACTGTTTACCAAACAACCAACTGCCACTCAATTATTCTTCGCATTTCTCTCCAATACCTTACCTCGGCAGGTATATCTTCACCTTCAACTCCGGCTGCCTACACTCTACTTTTCGCGCGTCGCCCGTGTATTCGAAGATACGGAGTTAAGTATGCCTGATATCAGGCGAATGGCAGTCTCTGCAACTAATCAATGGAAAGAAAAAGCAATGAGTATTGTGAATTCTAACTGGAACTTTGAGCCTTCGCTCGTACCTACGCCTATTTCAAACCTCAAATTATCTTGGGAGGGATTTATTGATTCATTGATGCGGGAATGGAAAACTTTGAATCTTGTTTCGGTTCTGTTATTGTCGTATGTATTCCCAAAACATCATCGGGTATTTTTAACTTATAGAAGGCACTTTAGGGCAATATTAACGATACTGCAGATTGAAGCTGCAGCGGCAGACCCATTAACAAGATATTTTGCACTTGCATCACTCGTGTGTGCACTCATGAGCCTACTATATGGATGCATGTTCATTATTAGATTTTCAATTATGCGGAAAGTCTATAAAGCTGCCGAGTGGGCTGAGGTGGGCTTCTTTTCTGGTTTTTTCAACTGTAAGATGTTTGATTGTGATGTTACACACAATAGGAAGCGCAGAAAACATGAACCGCAATTTGGTGGAACGTATGGGTCCTCCTTGCCATGCCATCTATATGGTTATCCTGGTAAGCCTTATGTGACCGTAGACTCTGTAAATCATCTCAATGCAAGATATGTAGGGCAATCATATGCTGTATAGCATGTATAATGTCTTTTATGTGGCGTGCTGGTACTATCAGTGACCCAACTTTCAACCTTACTTCTCGCACGGCATTGGCACCTCGCATAGTGATCACTAAGATAAATCATTAGGGATCACTTACTTTCCCCTGATTGTCAGCACTTTCTATCAATATGAAGATGACAAAGCAAGAAAGCAAAGGCTCTTAAATTGGGCTGATGGTGCAAGCACAATACACGGATCTCTGTTGTTGTCTCGGCAGGAAGCCTCCATTGACGGTGAGCCGAACATACAGAGCCCATTCAGATCTGGTGGAAACCCTGGACGACAGCCGATTACTCCCATACACCCTCACAGTCTACCAAACACTATTAACAACATGCCAATTCCGCCATCCTTCCGTCGCCTCCCCCCAAACCCACCAGTGTATTCTCCGCCTTTTGAAACCGTTAAAGTTATGGACCTACGTTTTCATGATCTTGTTTGGAACGAGATGCCGCCAGTCCTTTTCCGGCGGGATATTATCCCTACCGACTGAAAATCTTTTATTATGGTATGACTATGGTTGCCCAAATTCCCTCTTTACTGACACCTTGCTCTATTAGGAAGGCAGTTTAATTTGGAATGGCGAACATGAAAAAAACTCTATTTTTGGATGGGTACGGCCACAGGATGTAATGGCATACTTCATAGAGCGGTGGAACGTGTGGTTCTTTCGTCCCCGGCATGTCCAAGCAGTCCTTTGTCAAGAGTTCTTGATCGATTTCCCAAATTCGCCTACATTTGCAATATATCTAGTAGACCTTGGGCCATTCCCTGCAATTGCTGATGGTGATGCACCCGAGGGGCATGGTGCGAGTATTGCATCACGCTTTGGTCCCATTCCCGCAGGTTTGGACAGGATTGTTGTGTTTGATTCGCCTGATCCAGATAGTTATGGGATGAAACATCTGGGAAAGACAGTCATTTTAACGGGCCATTACACTCCGTCACGTGTCCACTGGGGATATGGGGCGGGCAGCGTAGTAATTGTTCCCCCATCCCCAGTATCTTCTAGTGATAGTTCTGACTCGGAGAGCCTCTCAAGCATACAAGAACAAGGGCAATTTGCACCAGCACGCCACGGCCGAACTCAATCCGTAGTAGTCATCCCTTCATCCATCGCATCTTCTAGTGAGAGTTCTGACTCAAGAAGTTCCTCGAGCGTACTAGAAGAAGGGCAAGCCACACCAGCACACCGCGGCCGAATTCAACGCGTAGTAGTCATCCCTCCATCCACCCTATCTTCTAGTGATAGTTCCGACTCAAGAAGCTCCTCGAGGATACCAGAAGAGCAGGCTGCACCAGCACACCATGGCCAATCTCATCCCTCAGTAGTCATCTCTCCATCCATTTCATTCCCTAGTAATAGTTCTGACTTAGAAAACATCTCAAGTATACCAGAAGGGCAAGCTACACCGGCACATATTACCCAACCTCAAAATGTAGCCCCTCCGTCCAACACATCTTCTAGCAATATTTCTGACTTGGAAAGCCTTTCAAATATACGAGAAGAGGGGCAGGCTACACCAGAAAACCTTGGCCAAACTCAACTTGTAGTAACCTCTCCTTCTATTATATCTTCAAGCGATAATTTAAATTTGGAAAGCTTCTCAAATTTACCAGAAGAAGGGCAGGCAACACCAGAACACCTCAACCAAACTCATAACGTAGTAGTCATCCCTCTATCCATTGAGCCTTCTAGCGATAGTTCTGACTCGCAAAGCCACTCAAACATGCGAGAGGAAGAGCAGACATCACAAGCACACCTTGACCAAATTCAACACATAGAAGTCCCCTCTCCATCCATCGCATTTTCTAGCAACAGTTTGGATTCAGAAATCCGTATGAATATACAAGAAGGGCAGGCCGTATCACCATATATTGAACAAACATCATCCATCCCCTCTGTGGCTGGTGTATGGGGCAATTCTGAAAAAACATCTCTGATTCTTGGTCTGGTCGTAGTGGCGGCAGCTGGGAGGGCGGATATAATGGATGGTAGAAGATGAGAACCGCGCCCACATAATTCCTATAGTTATAGTTTCCCTCAGAAGAGTTTGCATGTGGACTGACGCAACGAGGAACCCTCGTTATCTGAATGGCACCAAATTTGCGCTCCAGTTGGTTCACAAGTCCTGAAACAATCGGAGGAACAACCGTCCAACGTTGTATATATGGGCTTCGGAAATACAAGTTTTATTGAGTATTGTCTGGCACAAGTTCATACGATATACGTACACAAGGGAAATAGAGACGAAGAATATGCATGTATTACTTTGCTTTCGTAATTACTGGCTTGTGCGGCTTCAGTATTAACGGTGTCTCTATATGTGCCGTTGACGTTAACATCCGCCGTAAATCTGTTCCAGTCCCCTAATCACAAAAGGAGCAGACGATTGATGAGCAAGGAGGCGTGAAAAAGCACCAATAGTTCTCACAATTAGTTTTCCTGGGAAACCTAGGTCAAAATCTACAGCAGCCTCAAGCTCGTCTATCTGCGTCTCGCTCAGCGAGATGTTGAGCGCCTCAATGTTCGCATGGAGGTGTTCGACTTTACGCCCGCCGATTATAGGAAATACATACGGTGCTTTGTGCAAAAGGTAAGCTATCGCAACTATGAGGGGCCGACATAAGAACACATTATATAATCCAATAGTCGTTCAATACTTACCAGCTGTAAGGTGTTTCGTGCCTACCTCACCTGCAACCTTCCCAAGGACTTCCGAGACCTTTTTTTCTTTATCATTCCGTTCCCACCCTGGCATCATTGTACGATACTCCCCCTGCTTCCTGCGTTCCTCCTCATCAGCATCCGTACGGAATTTCCCACCAGCAAGCACGTCCCATGGTGCTAGTGCCATTCCTATCAGAATTTTGAAGAGTTAGTGGTGGAATGTTGCGGAAGGGTTGACCTGCACCTTCGCTCCTTGCCATTGGGATAATCTCCCGCTCGAAATCACGGGACATTACGTTCCACTGACCTTGATACACAGAGAAGGGCGTCATACCATTCATTCGCGCGTATTGGTTAGCCTTGGATACAACCCATGCGGGTGTGTCTGAAACGCCCTGTCATATGTACGTCAATTAGCAGCCGTAAAGGGGAGGCAGGGTGGGCGTACAAGATATAAAACTTTCCCAGCCATTATGAGGACGTGGAGGGAGCGCATGACCTCTTCAACACTGGTTTCAAAATCCCACCAATGAACATAGAGTAGGTCTATGTACGAAGTACGAAGTTTCCCCAAGGATGCTTCAATGGAAATGTGTAGGGATTTGCTGCCATTTCCTACGTAGAGTACTTTTTGTGCAACACTGTCGTTTCCGCGTTTGAAGTTTGTTGTATACTATTATGGGGAAGACTGATCAGTACATAGATCAGGGGACGCCGTATATAAGGACCTTGGTGGCGACAAACAACTGATCACGAATCCCACGCTGTTCAGCCCATTCACCAATCCAGGCTTCTGACTGCTCGTCCTGGCTGTAGTAAAACCAATAAGTAATGTTGCACATGTGAATATATAGAAATGACTTGCTAGGTATTAGCTGTGTCTATAAAGTTCCCCCCTGCTTCGAAATACGCGTCCAGGAGCTTCATGCTCGACTCTTTGTTCATTGAACCCAAAACATGACTCCAGTTTTCGCCAATGCTCAGCCCACCGAGCTGGAGGGGAGAGACGCGAACACCGGCAGTGGGAGAGAGGAGACGATAATGTCCAAGTCTTGTGGGTGGCTGAGGTGCGGGGGGCCAGAGTGACATTATTAGATGCAGTTGATGAGTGGGGGGGGGACGGATTTAAAACCGTCTCAACGAATGTAGAGCTAACTTTATACGTTTTTCGTGCGCTGGGACCATGTTTTTGAATATCGCACCAGCCGACGATGTGTCAGATCGTTGTACAGCATAGGAATTCGGTTATGCTATCTAGTAGTCGTCATAGGCGATTTAGGGCGCCGATTGGGGTAGCTGATTGCGTGGACAGTAGCGAGGACACGGAGATATACACATATATGGGTCTACCTGCG
This sequence comes from Collybia nuda, assembly GCA_015584075.1. Lineage (NCBI taxonomy): Eukaryota > Fungi > Basidiomycota > Agaricomycetes > Agaricales > Clitocybaceae > Collybia > Collybia nuda. Next base: position 264,336 of record MU150245.1, read on the forward strand.
CAAGATGCAGTCTTTTTCGTCAGGAGATAAGTCTTCATTCGTAAAACATACCGTACACACCGGATAGGATTCTGAAAACTCAGTCTCGGTTTTGGGGAATGGTTCTATTTTTGGTATAGCTTTATAATTAATATATTTTTCTGACTCGTTCTCGCGAAAAGTTTAGGTGAATGAGTTTATAATGACCCCGCGATCATCGCATTGAGAGAGATATTCCATCTCCCCCGATTCGTCGGCTCTCTGTCTGAGAATTAACAGAAACGTCGAGACCGCCACATTTGAGTACTTGGGTGATTGCAGAGGTTATCTTGTGTGGTATCTTGAGCATCAGGGCATCGTGACTTAGGGGCTAGACTGAGAACTTGAATATTGGAAATGATAAGATAGAATGATCAGGAAGATTTCAAGGAACTAGACGATGGGAACGTACGACAAATCACCAACACTGTAGTCAATGGACGTCGAGTGTTGAATAAGGCGGACGAAAAAGCAATTGTCACAGCGCATAACTTGAAAGAACGCCAGTCACGGGCGCGTGCGCAGCCCAAACAAGATCCAAAATAACGCGTTGAACTTGCACCAAATGTGACCTCCACCGTTGACATCGACAACCCGAACCAGTACTCCAGTAACTCGATGTTTCTGAGGCACCCATGAAGACTGTCATGTGGGCTATAGTGGGGATTCTCTATGTTCTGGCCCTACTGAAGAGCACAAACAATAAACACATATGGGCGCAATGTTCTCGGCCTCTAAGTGCGCGATATCGTTTCCTAATTCCCGATTAAATTATTTACAAATCAATTATTTAGGCCATAAAGTCTTCTGTGCATAAGTCAAACCAAACCACAAATATTTCCGAGCCACTGAGACGAGACATTCAAAAAATAAAGCAGGGTGAGCACACTCGCTAATTTTCAAATTGAACACAACCCCACTTGAATCAGCACACGTACTGGATCCGCCCTCAGGCGAATACAGAAATACAAGCTTCCAACTTAACTCATCACCGGTCGTACACCTTTAAATTTGCTGTCTTTTGTGGATCGGCTGCGCCATGGTGCCGTTGACTATGTTGCATTTCCTTACGTCTCCACCAAACACCTGGATCAAGGGTGTTGAGTTCGTCCCAAAACTCCCATCATGGGTGCCAGACCTCATCATACCCTCGCGACCGCTTCCGCTCCATAATTTGGTTCAAACAGTCCGATTCGCAGCTGCAGCATCAATCCAACCTGATTTCGAAGTGTCACATGAAAACAAGTTGAGGCTGAAAGCCGCGATTGTCGACATCATTGTCAATGTAGGTGATGGCGTCGACACAAACTCAGCACGCCTTTGGAAGCCCTGGACTTTCCTAGAGATCCCAACGTCTCTGGGTACCAGATATAAACCCACAGGAGAACCGGTTATATCTGCCTTTCAGAAACACTTGTTGTCACCGAGATTGTTGTTGCAGATCCCCGCCTTGGAACTGATCAAGTCGAGATCGATGAATCTCACTTCAGCGATTGGTTTGCTTCTATAGCGGATACTTTGGTTCTAAGTACATCCACGGTCCAGTATATCTTATAAGAAGAGAACGTTGAACTCACGGCAGAAGAACGTAAGATCGACGTCGGAAACCGGAAGAAGCATTATTCTGTAGTCGAAAACACCACCCTGGCAAAACATAGGATCAAGGCTATAAGAAAATTCATATCCATGTATGACAGTCCTGCGTATGGACTCCGAAATAGGCTTGAGCAGATCTTGGATCGCCATTTTTCAGCAACGGGCATAGTGGCTGCTGGAGCCAGAGTGGGTTTCAAGGCAAGTCCTGAATCGTGGAACCCATTGCCTTATAAGATGCTCCTCGAAGAAATATACCTGCACCGTCGCTTGTTCGTACGGGAAAGGGGTATATGGGCATGGGACTTTGGACTGTTCAGAAGGGCGATGCTGTTGTACTCGTTGCGGGGGCAACTGTGCCCTTCATCTTTCGACCGTCTCATGAAGAGCCTGGCTGTTGGGAATTGGTTGGAGAATCATACTGTCATGGAATGATGGGTGGCACTAACGTAATAGGAGAAACATTGCCAGGACTCAATCTGGACGATTTAAAATTTCAAAATATCATGGTAGTCTAGGACGAGGTCCTTTGTGTCTGGTAATTTTTTTATTTTTATTTTTATTGTGCAATTATAGTCCTCTGGGGCAAGGCCCTACGGGGGACTTTACTTAACGTGTACACGATTAGGTCTAGTAATTTATTAAATACGTCAACCATATTCAAAATTAGGGTTGTTCCGCGTTTGGCAGGTGGGATGTGAGAGCAATGATAAAGATATATTGTGTGATGTTCGTATTTCTCTAGTGAACATTCAACGTTTATGGTCGTAATCTTATCCCTTTACAACAACACCTGTGGAATATGCGGTATCTGTGAGGCTCATCTCTGCCAGAGATGTCGCTGCTCTATTGAGGTCTCTGAAAAAGATATTGCGGAGCCCGACATTCGTTACCATCGCCTGGGGATGACCCCTTGCACTCGCTACCCCTGTCCCACGCGCAAGAACATTAATGTTCCAAACGCTCACATCCTGGATGGGCCCAAATTCACCGGCGTTGGACTCTTGAACGAAGATGGCTAGCCAGGTGGCGTGGCCATCGTTATTACCGTGCAGGTGCTCGATGACGGTGTCCGTGAAGTAAATCTCTTTGGCGGTGTCGAAGCCCCACTTAAAATAAGAATAAATGGCTGTTCAAGGATTCGGATATAACGCAAAGCATACTTTGTGATGGATTCCCAGTCCGACAGCTGCGTCGTAGACGGTACCACCCTCGAAGCGGACGTGGCGCTGTTCCTCCCAGACACCTTGACCAACCTTGAACCCATAGCAATGACTCCATGCAATGTTGTTGGTGAAGGTAACATTAAAGAGTGGCTGCGGGTTACCGGGGTATTTGACTGTGATGCCCCGATTAATAGGCCACGTCTTGGTGCTGAAGGAATCGTCGAGTGCGATTCCAATGGAGTTTTTCACGACAACACTGGAAGAATAAGTTATATCTGCAGTGATAAAGTGCGAATGTCATTTGGTAACTTACTGCTGTGATTCTTGCACGTCAAAGGCGTCGTTCTGTTATGATAGAGTAAGAGGCGGTTAAAGGGGTCGATATAGCAGGCGTACCTCTTTTAGGTTCATGCGATTCAGGATCTTGGCATGATCAATTGTGACAAAGCTCGAACGGGTGGCAACCAAAGTCCAGGCGCTTCCGTCACGGATGAGAGGACCATCAAACGTGAACCTCGTAGTATTGATGGGCATGACAGCATGTGCAATGAACTTCCCTGTCTTCTGCGCGTAGTCTCCAAGACCATCGATGGTTCCGCGGCCAAAAATTTTGATATCACTAGAATCATACGCGGTGCGGATCCACTCGGTTCCGTCAAGACCAACCGATGTCTTCGTCCAGTCGTTTGTGTAGTCCGCCCTATTCCCTGTGAAGCGTAGTACCGCACCCGGCGCAAGGTAAAGCGAAGTTCGGGATGGGAGGATGAGATTGCCAATGCTGTAGATGCCGGAGGGGACATAGACAATACCTCCCTGCCCTGCACTCAGCGCACTTCGGAAGGCCGCAGTTGTGACGGTCCGTCCAGAGGTATCCGCGCCGTATTGGGTGACGACATTAAAAATCCCGGGACCCGACGGAGATGGTGCGTTTGTCTCGAGGGGGTCTGCAGCAAGGATGACTTCGCCCACTTCAGAGAGACGTACAATTAGGTAGCGTGGTGTATCCATGGTGAAGGTGAGGGTGTTCCCTGAAATGCGCCCGGTGGTGTCGTACCCATACTTTTGAGGGCTCGTGGTGAAGGAAGTGATTGCTGCTTTTTGGATAGATGTGACTTTGATTTCGGCCGCACCGTTTCCAAAGCCAAAATGGGCGTATGCATAGCCGTCGAAGGCTGAGAAGGTTGTAAGTTATGTTTGTAGTTGATTTTGGGACGGGATTGGTGCTTACCAGTGACGGGAACATTTTGACCATTAACTGTCAGTGAGAAGTATCCAGAACGTGGGTAAATGGAAGTGGGTCCGGGATACGTCTGGAGTGTAAATGCCGCAGCGTGTGTGATGAGCGAGAACACTGTGAAACGTGCTGAATTTTTTTTAAATATACAGTTAATATATTACTTTAGTAGGGCTCACCAGCGGCGCACCACATCTTGGTGCTAGTGATAGAGTGGTAAGAATGGGCTGTTTTGTTCGTGTTCTATCGGAGATTTTCATCTCTTTATAGGTCTCCAAAGCCTAGCGAGAGAGCGGGCATGTATGTCCTACAACTTGCGCGCAGGGGCCCATCTTTCCAGCAAATATCATACACATCAGTCGGCACCCAGTACTTTGCGATGTCCATGTGCTACCCAGAACGTTAAGGGCCGGAGATGCGACAGTAATTGATTGAATTGTTCCCGGTCGCGTAACGTCGCAGATCCTCAGAGAAAATCCTTGGCGGTCAGAGAGGCCCTCGTTGTAGAGAGAGCTAGAGAGAGTAAACCTGGAAATCCACCATGGCTCCATAATGTACTTGAAACGTTTAATTCGGCTTCAGTTATTTTGTTGTCGCCAAGACCAACAACGACAGCACCAAGAACAACTTGTTGAATTATTGACAGCCCTAAAATTGAATGCACCAACAGGAAGTTGGAAGATACTGGCTTTACCGGCTACTAGTTAGTCACTAGACTTTGGTAAGTCAAGTATCAGCTTGGAATGCAATTTACACTGGGATTACTGACCACCACGCTTCTAGAGGGTTTTGTCATGGTAAAGTTCTGAAACGTGTATAGTAGTTGACGCCCAAATATTCAGTAGACATTCGATGTTTCATGGCAAGACGCGGTCAGGGGTTGGCTCGGAAGGTACGCGTTGCGCGAGCAGGGATTTTGGCTGTGTCACCGTGGCAGGAGAAAAAATAAAATTGTGTACGTAATTTATTTCCGAATTCACCATCCCGGCTCTAGGCACATTAGTCCGAACTTTCTCCTTCTACTGTCATCCAAGTTGAAATTTCAGTCTGAGCCTCAGGCAGATTAACCAAATTACAATATAAAACGCAACGTCCAAGAATCAGGATCATCATAGGATCCAGTAAGCTGAATCCCAAGCTCAAATTGGAGACTTTGCTTATGATATCTAAAAGTCTGCTTGACTGGCAACAGTTTCGCTTTGGTCCCACTATTTTGGCTGGACGTGGAGAATAACATCCAGAACCTAAACTTTCAGTTAAGACGAAACCCTAACTACTTGGGACTGCTATAGTACTCATCGGTTCATGTCGACGACTCATCTCTTAACGCACTTGCAAAATGCACAGTCGACCGTCCCCCTACCTACATTACTCGCAGCTCTCTCTCACCACCTTTCTGTCGATACACCTACACCTACCACGCTATCAGCAGCGGCAATCTCTTCACCATTTTTCCTCGTTCAACCCGAGACACGAGATAAACTACAAGGGCTCCTAGATGCCTTTCGGCATGCCGTTCACTTGAAGCACGAGGTCCTCATAAAAGCCGAAAAAGAGGGTTGGGGTATAACCAGGGCGCTGTTCTCGAAAAGTATCCAGTGGGGATTGAGCGACTGGATTCAAGAAGCTCTTCAGGGTGTGCAAGGGGGACGAGCGGTGTTAAGGCTCGCTTGTTGCTCAGGTCTTTTACTAGGTGCGAAGGGGGCGAAAGGAGTAAACGTGGATGTAGACAAAGTGGAAGATGAGATTGTGGTAGCTTTGGCCGAAGTTCTGGACGCGTATGCACATAGCAATCGCGCGAGTGAGTGGGAAAAGGAATTTCGACCCCGAGAATACGGTATGCCTTTTCGTGTCTTATTCTTAAATCTCCGCATTGACCTTTTTGGCTTTCTAGAAATTCCTCTGGCATTGGCGCTCATCTTGGCATCCCAGTCCGTACCCCTCCTACCCTTGATAAAATTGAAGGCACTGCCTTTATCCTTTCTTGCACATCTATTAACATCCACGATCTGCTCGGCCTTCCACGATGGGACTTTCCTGGAATCATCAGACCAGATATTATCTAAAGGCCCCATCCATGTACTGGTAGGTATCCCTGTTTATGAAGCTACGGGAATTAAGGACTAATCTTATTGTAGCCCACCTCCCCCTTGGCGGAAAGGGTCAAAGCTATGTCTTCATCGCCAATAATGGCGGCAATTGCAAGTTTATCTAAGCTTACTGCGGTGGTACTCGGGGCTTTGATAAATTCCTCTGCGGAAAGTCTGCTTGAAGCTGCTGAGGTCCTCGATGCGTTCAGATGGATCGCAGTTAATGTCGAGCGCGACTGGAAGACAAGTCCCTTCGCTAGTGTGCGTAATGAAGATGAAATTGGTGCCGCTTATTTATGACTTACATGTTTCTTGCACACTGATTCAACCCAATGTAGCTTTCGACACTCGTGATCTGTCCCAATCGATCTGGCTTCTGCTTAAAACTTTGTTATTCAGCACTATTATGGTGGCAGATGGTGTTCTAGCAAGTGCCATCTTTGTTCGGCCCAAGAACCGAAGCACAAGGGTCCCTATCATCCCTCAAATCCTTGCTCAGTCAACCCTGCAGACACTATTTCATATATCTTTCGTCGTCTCGCAGCTGGGGGGAGTAACTGCCACTGCCACAGGCGATGACCAAGGATTTAAAGAGCTACGGCGGGTATTCTATTTAGCTATTGATGTCCTATCTTCGGACATACACTCGAACAATATCGGAGATGATGTAAACAATATTTGTGAGGATTTCATAGAGGGTTTGGTGGCTGAATTGAAAGGATCTTCCGGTACGATCTTTCCTTCGCCTTTTCTCCGTTGAGTTTAAGTACTTTGTCATCCAGTCAACAGTAGTCAAACCCCGAGTACCATGCAGTCTTTTGACCAAGCGAAAACTGCTTATGTTCTAGCGTGTATGGAACAGCTAGTTCCGCAGCTGGGAGTTCGCTGTTTGCGAGACTATGTCTGGAGTTTATGTCTTCCGTGAGTGTTCCATAAATCTTTTCCATCTTCATCCGATTCTAGATGGGGAGCATTTTCGATCCCTATTTCGTGGACCGGAATCATGGCCACTTTAGCTCGTTTCTCCTATTCACCTTGCTCCACATGCCTTGCACTGCCTCCTTGATGAACCCCGCGCCGCTATGGCCCGGAATCTGCGATTGTGTATGTTCTCAGTTTGTCTATTGAGCCAACATCTCGCATTTGCCTCATCCTGGCCGGCCTTCTACCCTAAATTTTGGTGGGCCTGGGTTTTGATTGCCATAACCAGGGATATGATAATGGAACGGCTTCCTACCGTCACGTCTGACGTGTTTTGGCAGGTGACATGGCTCCTTACCGTTTTTTTTAATTTCTGGCTCCCGTGACCGTTACTGGGATATCCTAAAGCCACTACTATTCGCATCTACGTGTGTTATATTTTACCGGGCGTATGGGCGTTTCTGGTCACGATGCTCTGATGCTCCGACGCACATTGTCCATGCTCATCGGCAGCTTATCCCTTCTGATCCTCAGCATTACGAACTGGCTTTTTCCTCTCTGTAAATTTCTCACGTATGATCATAGTCTCGTGGGATCTTCCAGTTTTCACATCTCCCCCAGACATCTGATTTTGGATTTCCCGCGGCTGTGCCTGTTATCTCTCACCTAATAATATCTCCGTTACCTGTTCACATGCGCTAACCTTATTGACATTTAGGTACCTAACAGACTCTTCTCATCGTGAGACTTTCGAGTCGGCTCATTCTGTAGTGCTCGCCATCTTTGCCTCTCACGCCCAACAACAACAATCCGGCCTTCCGCCAAGGATTGAATTGCCGGAGACACCTAATCACCTTGAAGCAAACGCTATCTCCAAGCCAAAAGATGACCGACTGAAAGACGCCCGGGATTATCAAGTCCCAGGGACACCGGTCACTAGAAACCCCACCCCGGATAAAGAAACCTATGATTCAGCTAATTTTGTGCAGCAGACCATTCCGTTTTATACCCAGTGTCTAATTGAGGTGAGCCTTTTGATTATCTTCTGTCATGACTCATGCGGCACCCTTGCCTCACCGCGCCCATAATGTTCGCTTTCCTTAAATGGTCAGGCATTTCCGGCCATAATCTCTTGCTTTTCGGTTCGAGATCTTCTAATTCGCGTTCTATTTCCAACCAAATGTCCTACCTTGAACTTGATGCCCCAGAATGGATTTCAGCGCGGCTTTCTTCGCTTCTTCGGCTTCTTTCGCTTTTGGTTCTCATCTCTCCGAGATTAGTTCGTCTTGATTTGCCGGCATGATTATACTCATTCTTCCTTTCCCAACAGAATTCTGGAGACAACAAACTAAGTACTCCTCAATTAAGGCTCGCTTATGCGGCGCTCGTACAAGCAGCAAGCGCTAGTGCTACTACCTTTGGTACGACCCCAGATGGTTCTTTCAGCCTGGCATGGTACTGTGTTGAGTCGTTACTTGATATGATCCGGAAACTTACACCTGCGGAACGCGGAACGGGGATTGGCAAGAATGTCCTAAACGAGGCCCAGCTACACCGCCTACACCTGACTCTCATTTCAACAGTCGCTTCCTTACCGCTGCCACTCATGGTTCGCGCATTGGAGGAGATTCGGTACATCATCACTGCGCAGACACAATCAGACGGTGACGTTCCAGGGGTGGGAGGGAGTGTGGAGGCCGAAACGAAAAAGGAATTAGTCAAAGCACTTTTTACTGAGATTCTAGAGGGCGTGGGCGACCGAGAAAAGGAGGCTGCGATGAGGTGGTGGTATACTAATCGGCAGAAGATGGTTTGGGGCGTTGGGGATAATACGATCACGTACGCAGAGGGAAAGGGGATGGAGAAGATGGAGGTTGCCGGCGAAGAAGACAGCCAAACAGCCACGGGAATTGTATCTCGTTTATGACACGGTAACACGAGAGGCGAAATGTGACAGGACGTGTAATGGTCATTTGATCCCTAGGTAATCTCATTTCGCGTTTCCTCGAAAACAACGGACTCAGGACTTGGCGATTCTGACCCTTTCTGACCCTGGCAAGGCCAGGAAACCGGCATTCTGAACATGGTCACCGGGCCGGCAACTTCTTTGACTCCCGATCAACCCCACTCCGGTGACCATTCTCCTTCCCCCTTTTGCAATATTTTTTTTCGATCGCTATCCCAGATTTGGAATCCACACATCGCCATCTGGGGTTCCGAGAATCATTTATTCTCAAGCGTCACAAGGCGGTATTTTTTGCCAAAGCATTTGCTCTGAGAGCCCGTTAAGCGGACTAATCGGATCCGGTAGAGGCGACTCAAGTCCAGTGATTGACGGCTCCAAGGCCCCGACAGGTTGGAAAAGGAAAAGGAAAAGGAAGAGCCAACTCGTTATCTTCCTTATTTTACAGACCCCCTTCCTCCACTTGAGCGGTAAATCTCAGAGTATAAGTACCCACCCAAGGACCGAGTTTTTCCCAGTTCTTCCCCACCAAGCACGACGATATACCATGACTGACCTTCACACTTCGATCTATTCTCTACCGCACATCCCAGATGACCTCACTATATGTCAGTTCATGCTGCACTCCGCACACCCACTCCGTCCAGCCCGCAACGGCGTCCCCTGTCTTATCGAAGATAAGACTGGCGCCCATGTTACTATTGAGCAGGCAATGACCATCCTAAGCCTTATTCTACTGTCCCTAATCGTTTGAACGCTAGCTGCAAGATGATACTTACGCCCTCGCCAACGCGTTGAGCGCGACATACCACCTCCGTGAGTCCGATGCACCGTACGCGACAAACATGCTTCTCAAGTCTTCTTTCTTCTAATCAGATGAAAATGACGTCGGTATGTCAACATTCCTTGTGTGTATACACGAGGCTCACAACGTGCGACAGTGATGATAAGCAGTCCGAATCACATAGGTAGCAATTCCTAGGCTGTTTCTTTACGTGAACTAATCTGGGTGACATCAGATTATATCGTAGCCTTATGGTCGATTTTCCGGGTCGGAGCAATCGCCAGGTTTTTATATTCTCTTCGTGATGCACCCCTGTGCTGACGAATTGCTAGTTGCTCTAACCCACAGTTTACCGCTGATGAACTGGGCTGCCAGCTAAGACTTTCCCGCGCCAGTCTTGTTATCGCACATTCTAGCACCCTTGAGACCGCACGCTCAGCTGCACGGATTGCCGGCATCCCCACTGATCGCGTCATTCTCCTCGACAGACCCCACTCATATCCGACCCAGATACCATGTATCCGCGATTTAATCCAAGACGGCCTGACGCAAGAGTCCGTTTTCATCGAACGAGACCTTGAACCAGGCGAGGGTAAGACGAAGGTGGCGTTGCTATCTTGGTCATCGGGAACGACGGGAAGTCCCAAGGTGGGTATATGCCGCTCGCGACGTGATCGTGGCTGATGATCGCCCAGGCAGTAGCCATATCACATCATGGTCTCATTGCCAATGTCCTCCAAATGGCTGTCCAAAATAAAGTGGGCGAAGCTAGCTCATCCCGAGAATCTCGGGGCTATCGGCCAGGGGATGTTGCCATTGGTGGTAAGCAAACCTCTTTCTAATCGATTGTTCTAGTTTATAAAAACCCATTTCTTGACAGTCTTACCTTTTTATCGTAAGCTTTGGACCACTTACACTCCTTCCTCAGCTTATTTTTCTCTCAATCAGACGTTGCGGGCCTTGTCATTAATGTGCGTTTTACCCGGCTGATCTTTCTCATCCTTCCCTAACTTTTCGAACAGCTCCACTTGGTTTTATTCTGTGCAGTGAGGTTCTTCGCCTTCTGGAAAACACTATCTAAACGCTAGCTTGTGACAGATGTCGGTGGTAATTGTTCCCAAGTATAACATTCTAGACATGCTAGAAAGTATTGTGCGCCACCGGGTCACGCATTTGTTGTATGTCCTTTGACAGCGGGTCCACAAACTCAACGTAACACTCTTCTTCTCAGGATCGTTCCCCCGCAGGCCGTGGATTTGTGCAAGGTACACTAATATTCCCCTTCTACCGGAGGTTTCATTGACGTCCTAGAAGCACCCAGCTGTGCGAAACCACGATCTTAGCATGGTTAGATATGTGATGATAGGTATTGTGACCATGTGTATACTATTGCTTGTACTGACCCCAGGTTAGGGGCTGCGCCTGTGGCGAGAGAAGTCCAAGACCAGCTATTTGAGCTGTTCCCCACTGCTCAGATTGGGCAAGCATATGGTTCGTCTCTATCTGCAACCCTCCTAGCTCTTTCTTGCTGACATACTCTCCCAGGACTCACAGAGATGACAACTACTGTCGCGATGATCTCGGGATCGCAGAAACGTGGCCCACTGGGAAGTGAGCTATAATACCGCGCTGTCATTTGGAGCAAATTTGACAGTTTTGATAGGCGGTGGTCAGCTTCTTCCCGGAATCCAAGCCCGGGTAATCAGAGCAGACGGCTCACTGGCAGGGTACGGCGAGGAGGGCGAACTCATAGTAAAGGGCCCCGCCGCGGCGCTCGGCTATTTGGATAACCAACAAGCGTCAGTCGCCGGTCGATCGCACCCGGTGCTCTTGCTAACGTTGTGATTTACAGAACGAGCGAGACTTTTATTAACGGGTAAGTACGCTTATGATACCATTGGATTCATCCTAAATTTTTTTATCAGGTGGGTTCGTACGGGTGACCAGGTCATCATCTCAAGTGCCCAAGAAATATTTGTCGTTGACCGAATAAAGGTAGATTGTAGATCCGTGTGTCAATTGTACCGAGCTAAAACCTCGAGGTAGGAACTGCTCAAAGTTAAAGGCTTTCAAGTGGCACCTGCAGAGCTCGAAGGTTGTTTGTTATCCCATCCGGATGTCATCGACTGCTGTGTTGTTGGCGTTCCCGATGACTACAGCGGCGAATTGCCCCGTGCTTACGTGGTTCTCTCGTCGGATGCCTTGCAACGAACGGCGTCGAGTGCAGCCGAATCAAGCATCATACAAAATAGTATTTACAAGGTCCGTGGAAAGAAGGCACCCATATTTGTATCTGAGAATAATTCTTAACCTTTTGCAGCATGTATCTGACCGCAAGGTTAGTTACAAGCAACTTAGGGGAGGTGTCCATTTTATTCCCAGTATACCAGTAAGTACACCACACTCTATTTAACATTTTTCTCAGCCTTATTCCTCTCTAGAAAAATGGCAGTGGGAAGATCCTAAGGCGTATTCTGAGAGACATGGCTAGGGATGAGATGAAAGTCAGGGCAAGGCTATGATACACAATGAGGTTCCATCTTATGATTCTAACGCATCACGCGCCATGCGTTTTTTACGATCCCCCACGAACTATTTCAACCGCAATTCAACATGTATAATAATTATACCCAGATACACATTTTGCCCGATTCTGACTCTCCACGATAAGACCTGGATCCGGAAATTTACAGGACCGCAGTTAGCGTTAGCGCGCGTTAAATGATCAGCAAGAACATCTTGACGGCATGGTAGGAATCACGAGGAGCAATTGAGGAGATCGCGTGACCACATGGCCCGCCGGGCGGAGTCCGGACTCGGCATAGGCAAAGGACCTGCCGAAGATTCGATCAGAGGAGGCGTGTCAAACACACACTCTGTGCTGAGCCTGACCGCCATTCCTTCTCACCATCGTGAGGTAAAAATCAGAGCTCCGATAATAAAGTGCACTTATCCCAGTTAGAAGATTGTGGCGAGTGTCACCAATACCACTCTCCCACGATTCCTTCTTTGTTGGCGCCATTATTGTAATATGGAATTTCATTCGCCAGCGGGTCCTCTGCCGTTCATTCCAGACAACCTTACAGTTCCTCAGTTCATATTTGATTACGAACACCCCTCGCGGCCTGCCCGGAATTCTGGCATTCCGTGGCTAATTGAGGATGAGACTGGGAGAAAGATTGGAGAACAAGAGGTTGGTACCACTGGGACGAATTACGATACCCAACTTAGAGCACCCTAGATGAGCCAATATACTCACCCTATTTCTTTACGTAGCTTCGTAGGCGTACACATGGTCTTGCCACGGCACTCGGATCCAAATTCCATATAGGTGAGGTTTGAGTTTGGATTTGGTACAGGGACCACTCGATTGAACAGGTATTGATTATTGACAGGGGAGGACGATGTTGGTAAGACCATCTGAATCTAGCTTGAATCAAGCCAGATCTGACCTACCATCTGTCACAAAGTTCTGATATTCAGTCGGAACCACGTCGGTGCGCACCACGACTGCATGCTTACTGTCGTCCGCTCTAAACCCTGGCTTTGTTTACTTATGTAGATTACCCGGTCGCGATCTGGGCGGTCCACCGGCTTGGGGGAGTGATTTCGTGCGTATGCAGCCCATCATATTCCAAATACATTCCCAGATAGATCTCCCGACCACAGCGGGGCGAACCCAGATTTTTCGAGCAACGAATTGTTGTATCAACTGAAGGAGACTAAAGCATCTGTTCTCATTGTACATCCTGACGCACTCGATACTGCGCTTGCGGCTGCTAACGATGCTGGCTTGGACTCGGACCGAGTTGTTGTCTTCGATGTAACGACCCCAACACAAGTCACAAGAAAACATCGGACCGTAAACGAATTAATTAATGAGGGGTTGTCGGGGCGGGAACGCTCGTATATCGAGAGAACACTAGAACCAGGAGAAGGGCGTACCAAACTTGCATTCCTGAGCTTCTCTTCCGGAACTACCGGGAAACCTAAGGTCAGGACATGTGGTCCTTTTTCGGAGTTGCTAATTCTTGAAGTATTTCGTATACCAGGCCGTAGCAATTCCACATTATTCACTTATGGCCAACGTGATTCAAATCGCTGCCCATAATAAGGTAAATGAAGATTACTGTGATTACAAGGACCGGAGATATAGACCGGGCGATGTCGCAATTGGGGGTAAGTTATACATCCTTCGGGAATGTTTTGAGTAATAACATACGTCTGGCGTCAGTGCTGCCTCTGTACCGTAAGTTTCAGACGCCTAAAAGCCCACCAGCTCCCTTTAATAGCCATGTATACAGATATATACGGTTTAGTGATCAATGTATGGTCCTTTCGACAACATAATCTGAGTTGACCCAAGCTGATGACATCATTATTTATAGCTTCACTTCACTTTGTTTTGCGCGGTACCCACAACGAATAAATTACCTGTCTTAACTCTGACTTTATTCAACTATAGATGACATTGGTTGTGGTACCAAAATTCATTTTTATTGAGATGCTCAACAGCATCGTCCGCCACCACATAGCACACCTTTTGTGAGATTCTGAGTATGTCTATTGATGGGTAGTCTAAATTTAGAACGACCAGGCTTGTTCCCCCACAAGTTGTCCTTCTTTGCAAGGTACGCATATTGTAATCGTCTATAAAAAAAAGTGGCGCCACTACTTACATGATCACAAAGCACCCGGCTGTCAAGAACTATGACCTTCGTCGGTCTGTTCGATGCGTGATGTCTGGTGCCGCACCGCTGTCCTTTGAACTCAATCAGCAGCTATTCCAACTTTTCCCTGATGCACAGATTGGCCAAGCATATGGTGACTACATATGTTTTCCTTGTGAATTACATGTGTTGAGAGATTCCCAGGGATGACTGAGACATGTACTGCCACAACAATGTGGCCTATCACACAGAAGCGCGGGGCATCGGGGAGTGCGTGCCTGTTGTTTCTCTCACCTCACCTCTTCCTGACAACCCCCTTTTAATTTCAGGTGGCGGTCAGCTTCTTCCTGGAACGGTTGCCCGAGTTGTCAAAACCGATGGTTCATTGGCCGGATATGATGAAGCTGGGGAACTAATAATCAAGACCCCCTCGGTGGCATTGGGGTATGCAAATAACGCCGAAGCGTATGTTGGTTCCTCGTTTGAATATAGGCCAACATACTCATTTGTAACAGCACCAAGGAAACTTTCATTGATGGGTATGTCATGACCTGTGTTTTTTTTAGAATTAATACTGACCTCCTAGCGTGACAGGTGGGTCAGGACAGGGGATGAGGTAAAAATTGATAAGAATTGTGAAGTGTGGGTTCTTGATAGGCTGAAGGTAGTTCTATTGTACATTCTTGCGCGCTCAGATATTTTGGTAACACGACGCCTGCTCAGGAAATCATGAAGGTGATCGGGGGCAGTCGTGGTAAATATCGACACAGCTGACATACCATGCGAACGTAGGTCAAGGGCTTCCAAGTCGCGCCCGCGGAACTGGAAGGGTGCATTTTAGATCACGATGACGTCTCCTCAGCGTGTGTCGTTGGAGTTCCGGATGACTATAGTGTGTTTTTTCCCCCTTCTTCGAATGTTACTGATACGAAAAACGTTCCTTGTAGGTGGGGAGGTACCGATGGCGTTCGTAGTCCTCACTTCTGACGCCATTCGGCGAGTCGAGCAAGATCCCCAGATGGCCGAGCGAATCAAGGAATCGATCGTAAAGGTATGGGCTTGGTATTCCATGGTACCCGATGCTGAAGTGACCCACCACATAGCATGTCGCTGAGAACAAAGTTGCGTATAAGCACCTGGTCGGTGGCGTAGAATTTATCGGCGCGATTCCGATTTCACCGAGCGGGAAGTTACTGCGCCGGATTCTTCGTGACCAAGCAAAGGAGATGAGGAGAGTTAAAGCGAAACTGTAATCGCCGAAGCTTTAACTGTGTTTCCGTGGCGTTACCATGTGGTACTATGAAAGTCGGGTTGGCTGGCCGTAACCTCTACATTTGTACCGTTAGCATTCCTTATAAATCCTCCGTAACGGATGTAACATATTCCGGGGTAACGGATGAACTCATAGAACGCCCGAGATTCCGTCGTCGTCATCATCGAGGACGTTTTTGTAGAGCGAACGTGAGGGCGTCGGCGTGATCCGTTAAATCCGGGACAGGTTGACTTGAAGATCAATTTAAGCGATGCCGCGGCCATGGAGGTTAACGCTGGTTAATGCTCCTGCTCGAGGTCAGTAATGGAGCTCAGGAAAGCACACGCATGGTAGACATAATCATCTTGTGCCTTGGAAGTCCCATAACCTTGGGTGTTCGGTTCTCAGGAGCGGGCTAGGACAGAATTCCTTGCAGTTTCCATAGGTCGAATAGTTGACATTGGTCGGCCCCCGATCCCCGAGATTATCTACACCGCGCAAACGAAAGCGGCTTGGCTCTAGAATTTAAAGTTTTTTCCCGGAATCTTTTTTTTTTTTGAGCTTCTTTGCGTGTGGAACCGGAATTTGGGGTGGCACAGGTCGCGAGGATAGAAGACGATCCGCACCCAGCCCAAAAAACAAATATCGCTTGCTCACATGCACGCGGTGTTAGTCATCTGCGCGACTTGTCTTCCATACATAGACGTATTCGCTGAAATTGCTCGCTAGCCTTGTTACGATCGTAGCCACTGTGCGTAATAAATGCCTACTAGCTTTTCTCCAAATAGCAAGCACTAAGGCATTGTTCATCCCGTGAGTATTGTATAGCCGGTTAGGTGCTTCCAATGTCGATCAGGCGATAGATTCTTCAATATCTCTCAGGACGGTTCTGGCGCGAACATCGTGGTAGTGCCAAGCTCGTTGTGATTCTGGGCATCTGTTGGGCATCGTTAACAGGCCTTTACGACCCTCAGTACAAATTCACATATCGAGAGAAAGTACGCACAAAACGTCACTCGCTTCATTGGCCGTGGCTGTCGGCGCAAAGTGGTGAGCAAACTAGCGAAGAAGAAAATTTTAACCGGAGAAAAAACAGTCCTGGTCCCCTCTTTACAAGAACCGTTTGTGAGCCGAGTGACATTGAGCTCCTTTTGGCGGTGGACGGGCTCTGAGAAAAGCTTAGTATTGCTCTACATGATTCAGTTTGACTCAGATTTCCGCCTTCTGTGCACTCAGATCATCAGGGCCTTCTCTTTGGTTGTTGGTTCACTATACGGCTGTGGTAGGTTATCCCACTTTCCTGCGTGGATCGACCTCGAGTACTCTCCAAGTCTACGGTGTACTTGGGTTGATCATTCAAGACAAGAACGTGAGATGGCAGAATGCTTCTTCACTCAGTCTTGTCCCTTCGGTGTCCGGGCGAGATGGTTATCATAATGCCCACGCCTTTCCCTCTTCAGAAAAGTAATTCTTACTATGTCGAAGGAATTTAACGGTTCAGGATTCGTGATAAAAATATAATGTCGAACTTACTTAGTCTCTTAGGTGTACCCAGTAGCAGGTATTAACAACCCTCAGCCTAAGGTTAGTGCCAAAGATAAGATACGCGTGTAGCCATCACATTGGTTTCGGTAAACACAGTAGGTTGATACCAGGCCAAGTAATGAATGAATGGGGGCGACTTTGATCAGGAGATCACCGGTCTTGACCTCTTCTTTACAACAACCATCAGTGATAATCCCACCTTCGTTCTCGTGGTGATTTACCTATGAGAAACCGGGCTCGATGTAAAGATACGCAACCGGGCCCGAAACTCCACATACCATCATCATCTGGTCTATGGTCCCTCCGGTTAGATCACCGGTTCACAAACACGACTACGTTGTGAACTCTTTTTCTCTCGTGTGGATCAGTACCTTCCGAGTCTATTATACAATTGATTTGGCCATTGTTCTAGCTCTAAGGATGTGAGATGGAGGATGCTTCTTCACTAGGCCTCATCTCATCGGTGTCCGGACGAGATGGCTGTCACGACGCCCGTTTGCCCTGAAAGGGATTGAATATATACTGTATTGAAGTGATCTACCACATCCTGTATGATGATATGTTAGAGATAGACTTACTTTGGTCCAAATTTGACTTTGGCGCATGACCGCGGGGGACAAGAGTCAAGCGTGACTAACTTGGAACGGGCATTCACGGTTCCAATTTACACAACCCTCATGGACGAGCCCAGAAACCCTGCCACTGAAGATTCAGGACGCCAAGGGTCGTATACATTGGACAATCATGAACGATGTGAACCAAAGTTAACTTTTTTTGACATTCCAGTGGAATTAATACTTGAAGTCCTCTGTCTCGCGTCAGCCTCCTCTCAATCGACTTACAAATCTCTTCTACTCGTGTCTCGCCAATTTTATGGCATTGTGCAGACGAACTGCCTGCAAGCTGTTCCCATTACGCTGGATGGCTATGAACAACTGGCATCTTTTGAGAATTTCATTCGAGCAACACCGGAAGTACAGGATTACGTCCGGTTCCTATGGATCATGGGGCACGGACTGACGTGTTGGGGGCTAATCCACTCTATACTCGAACTATCGACCGGCATCGTCTCCTTATCCTGCACCACTCGATCACTCACCTCGATTTGCAGCTCATTGGCGTTCAAGCACACCCAGTGCACGGACCTTACATTAGTCGAAACGTGGCATGCTTGGAATGATGTCCTGGAGACTCCCCACGGCGCGCGGCTCTGTGCCCAGGTCACCCGTCTTCGCCTACACGAAGGGCTTTCGCCCGAGTTCCCGAAACAGCATTTCACCGCGCTCACGCATATCGCATTTTCGTCGCGCCCCATCCAGGAGTACATCGAGCGCCACCTTGCGGCACTTCGCCCACTGCGCGGCCTTCGCCAAATTGTCGTAACGACGTTCTGGTGGCGCGACGAAGCGCCAGATAGTGGGACTTCGAAACTGCTGGACCTAGATGGGAGGCTATCAATCTTGCATTGTAGGAGAAACTGGACAGAGTTGGTGGCGTGGCAGGCGAGGGTCAGAGGGGGGTTTGATTTGTGGGAGCAGGCGCGGTTGGAGAGGAAGTCTATGCATGTCTTCCGGGGAGCGTTTAAGATGGTCAGGCCGCGGTCGTGAACGATGTGAGTAATTTATTGAAAGACAAATGGGTGTATTGATTAATAACGATATATAGATTATTTTCATATATCAAGAGCCAATATGGCCATCACCCACTATATAACGGTCTCGATACGGCTTCTCGATATAGAGCAGGGGACAGGAGCCGCAGGGTTTGTCCTAAGGGGAGCACATTATATGAAGCAGCGAACAATACGTGTACTGATTCTATAAGAAGCTCAACGACAAAGTTTACCCGCGACCTCCTCTATCAGTTTCTTCACATCCTTCTTCACTACACCTGCTTCTCCACATCCGTCCTTAACTAGCTTCCGTTTCAAGACGTCCTGGGCTTGGAGCACGTCTAAAAGTGGTACGAGCTGCATCTCGAATGCGGGCGAAAGCCGTAGGAGGAATGCCAGACAGGCTGTCAATCGATGGACTAGAAATAGAAATCGAATCCTTAAACCAAGCTTAACATTTAACTAGAAATTGATGCTCACCAACGTCTTCGCTGGTCGTCTCCCGATCTAACGCCTCAACTACTGCACTGACGATCTCGACTTCCCAATCCTCATCCTCAAACGCGTCTACACTCTCGCCACGGACCTTACCAACCCTTCCCTTTTGTATGAGCGCTGCTACGTTAAACGCCAGGCTCGCAGCCGCTGTGCGAACGGCACCATCTTCGTGGAGAAGGCTGGGGACAAGTACTGCAGTCATTGTGGCTCTGGAAGTCAGGAGGAGCCGGCGTGCTAGGGTAGCACTGGAGAAGGCGTTAGCGAGCAGGCGTAGGGTTGTGAGGATGTAATTGCGCGGGCTAGCTGCGCTGGATGGGGTACGGAGAGCTGTACTTGCTTTTTCGAGGAAGAGGAAGATTGGATCGACCGAAGGGGAGGGTGGTGTCCACGTGCTCACATTAGGGTCAAGGACGGCGAGCCGCCAGAGATCGACGAGAGGGAAAAGGGATGGCGGGGGGAGGGCGGCAGAGAGTGCGGAAGTAGCTTGGCTCCAGGATGTCAAGATGTGAGATGTTGCGGATTGGGGCTGCGGTGATGCAGGAGTGGCGAAGCGGGACTTGAGATAGGGGGCAACAGTGCCTGTGAGAATTTGTTTGACTTGGGCTTTGGTCTGGGGTATGGAAGTCCAGGGGGCAGAGTCGATGAAGGAAGCTAGCTTGCCGAGGACTATGTCGAGTGCTGGGACTTGAGTAAAGAGGATAGGGTTCAAAGATAACGCTTGGATTGCAGGGAGGGATAGAGAGGTGTGAGGATGGGCTGGTTTAGAAGTTTAGGTTGCTGAAGGAAGAAAAGAGGAAAGAAGACTGACCGGGATAGGCTTGGAAGAGCAATAGATCAACCTGAGTCCTGAGCTCGGTCGCATCCGCACCCTTCACTTCATCAAGCTTAATTTGGGAATGAGTTGTGGATGATGAGTGGGGGAAAGAAAACTTACCTTTTTGCCATCGAGGAAGAAGATGAATGTTGGCGTGGCACGAATACCCCATTCGCTCGCGAGACTTTGTCCCAACCCAACACCAATGTCAATCTTCGCAAACCCAGCCCCAGTCCCTCCAGTTTTCACCCCCTTCTCTTCAGACAGCCGCTCGAATACCGGTTCGATCATCTTACATGGTGCGCAGGTGTGGTCCGTGAAGAATGCAACTGCAGCGCGATGGCTGCGGAGGAACGAGTTGAACGCGGGTGGGTTGGTAATTATATGAACTGGTGCGGTCAGGGTCTGCGCTGCCGGGACGGCAGATGTCGAGGGGCCTTGGGCATTGGAGATAACATTCTGTAGAAGCGAGGACGCTAGCTGGGGATTGGGCGACGAGAAGCCAGGGGCGGGTCCCCCGGTTGCAGGGCGTCTGTACCATGCGTCAATTGTAGGTCGCATGGCCGCTCCGAATGGCGTAGACAGAAAATCAGTAGGGAGGTCTGGTTATTGGACCTATTATATGAGTGGGTACTAGAAGGATAGGATGTTATACGAACCTTTAATAAAGCTAGGTATCGACCCGCCTGTAAGGAACCCAACACAGTCGTTTGTGAAGGAATTACAATTAAAGTCTAGGACCTCGCCCTTGAGTGGCTAAGCTTCAATGAGAGGGAAGAATGGGCATACCTAAAAGATGATACTAATTGCTTGGCGATCGGTAAAGTCTACTGGCATCGGAGGCTTATTCAACTCACTTTATCGGCCGTGTAATGTTCTTTCATCTCCGCTATATACTCATTGAATGTTTCTTCGTCTATCGACGTTGTCCCCATGTCTATTATCTGTGCAGGGGTTCCATGCTGACGCTGATATTCAGTACCATTGTTTCTGATTTTTCGAGCAAATTAGTCGTACGTGTGATTGGCCCGGGAGTGTTGTATCGATTCCCTGGCCATAGACCATTTCCTTTCCAAAAACCACGATGGAAGTATGCCTATCATAAGTTGTGAGTTCGACAGTCTAAGTGTAGAGCTAACCAATGAACATACCAAATGCCATCGATTTGTCTGCCTGTTAGTTGTCGAGAGTACTGCCTGGCCATTCCATTGCTTAGATCGTAGACATATAGTTTTACGGGGACTTCCATGTTTCTGTGAAGGAAGGAGAAAGAGAGATAAGAAGAATTGATCAATCCGCGGCCTATAAGTACAAGACTGAGCCCGAGGAGACACGCAATCGAGACGCGTAATATCAGGCACGTGATCTGTCCTTCCGGTCACTTGCCGAGTTCCCGGTTTGTTGTCCCGTGATGAGAGAAACCGCGTTCCTACCTGCCCTAAATGTCTGTTTATTGCTGGCAGCCGACTCTGCCTACCGTAGTACCCAGGCGTCACAAGCCCATAACTTATTTCCATAATGTCATTTCAGACTCCATCACCCTGTACTCGAGCGTTTAAGAGACTCAGAGATTCCCCGAACTCCAGCGACACCGATGTTACACCACCTAAAAAGAGATCACGCTGGGAGCGCGTTCGAGAAGGTGTGTGGCATGACCTGAGTGGTGGACTGGTTCTTGAATGAAGTTTCAGTGAAAAAGCCTGCTACTGACCTGGGAGAGCTTCTATGTCACCGACTGTGTGACGTGGTGGACTCTGATGCCATTGCGGAACTGAAGTGTAGAAATAAAGGTATGTGTCACTGGTGGGCTATGGATTCTTGATTTCGTATTGATTTCCTTTTCAGGAGATCAGGATATTATTTATTCGATTCAAAGGATAATAGACACAGTCAAGCGCAAAGTGAGCAAAGATATCGGGGCAGACGGGGAAAAGATCCTTGAGGTAGAATTATATTTGCGATGGCTAGAAGATCTAGAATATGTTCTTACAGCGTTAGAGGTTAGTCGCATCATCCCAAGTCCAAGCCTACACCCTCATCTCACTCTTCTTAGAATGTCCTGGATGCCAAACTGCCGGGAACACGTCGACGAGTGCCAGGTCTGGGCAAGATCTCATTCGCCATCCTCTACCATCTCCTTGACGAATTCATCAACGAAGTCAATGCACACCAAGACGGGTGGTCGTTTCGCTACCCAGCTGGCCCCGTTGCGCTCGACCCGCTCATCATGTCTCTTGCCGAAGAAGCAAATGATCCCTCGACGGACGACCGGTCCGTCGACGCCGTCCGCCGCGCAGAGGAGATCCTGACACGGTACGACACGGTCATGGTTGCTGCTGTACGCCGGTACAAGGCAGAGTGCAACAGGAAGCTCATGGCTGCGGGCATCGGCAGGAAGGAAGATAGTCTAGCAAAAGGCTGCTGTCTTCTGAGCGAACAGACTGGGTATGGCGGGACGGACGATATGGGGTTCAACCTTCTGACCGAAACGCGAGAATTAATGAGAACGTGGAAGGTTGAGTTTAATGATGGGTACGAGAGTTGTGAATGCTAACCCCCGTGCATCTTTCACGTCTTGTATTTTTATTGCTACCGAATCACTGTATATTACTGCATGCATCATACTTCACTTACCTAGTGTGTACTGTACATACGTCATCCAAATCTCTAAATCACCTACGATACCTTCACCCCAATACATCCTGAAAAGAGTGTAATCGTCCTTGTCAATTTTGGCGTAAAAAGAAAGTGTATACAGAGATTGGAGGTAAGCTTAAGCTAAGAATATATATATGTTAGAGACAGCGAGTATATACGAATTGTTCACAGCAATGACGACTAAAGTATCAAACACGAATCTGCAAATAAATAAATCACTCTCCAGCAAATAACCGGACGACCATATATGTAGTCGAACCAATAAATCTAATGACTGGAAAGTCAAAGATCAGATGACGTATTTAGTAAAAAAAAATACTCTAGACTCACAGGCCAGTCCGGCAACGGAGAAAAGAATGAAAGCCATGTAACCATTAACAGCGTTATTTGCTCCAGTGACTTTCGCTCTCCCATTCGCAGTACTGTGAGATATCAATATCGATATATTGGAGGGAACCGATGGGTGATGTACTTACACAATGGCCGCTGCGAGTAGTGCCTAGAAACAACGTGGTCAGCTGGGATTTTCCACAGCCATTTCACTGTACTCACGTTACTAAGAGTCCAAGCTAGTAGTACCTGGAGCACACGACGTTAGTAAACCTGGCCGTGGCCCACAAGCCGAAGTCCAAACTTACACTAGAAAAATGTCATGAGCTTCACAATTAGTCACAAACGAGAAAAAACGCACTTTGTCCTAAATCCTCTATAATAATCCTCTTGCACCGTCCCAGCATCCGGCGTTGACTCGACTTTTGGGGGTTTCGTGTTCAGTACGTGAATGGCATCTTCATAGGCGGCGTTTATGTCACTCTGACTCGTCGGCACTACTACCTCTACTTTAGTCGTATCCTCCTTCGAGACCTCTACCTTCCCAAGATCGGTGCTGACTTTGTTGTCGCCTTTCGTGCCCCATGAGACATCATGGACATTGGAGAACTAATTCAAAATAATCAGGACGGAAAGGCGGCCCCGCGAAAAGAGTAACTGACAGCGTAGACATTGAGTACTGCAATGTATGAAGGCGCCATAAGTAGATATTGAATGAAAGATGTGATCATATGCCAGGGTTCGAACTGTTCATTTTCAGTAATCGTATCAGGGAAGTCAGGTCAAAATACTCACAAAGATCAACGAAGCAATGACATACAAACCCAAAGTCGCGAGTAACGAAAGCACAATATTCCGGAATATAGGATTCGTGAAAACATCCCCAAGGGTCAATCCACGGCCGCCGTCCGATGCAGCAACGGCCGCTGAGATATTTTCTATCCCCTTGAACGCCAGGAGGAACGCTGCGACCTGTTGCGAGATAAACGCTAATGCACATCAGACATTCAGGCAATCCATACCGTCATATAAATCGTAACCACGGCAAAACCAATAAAAGCAGCTGTATAGCCCCACTTTGAACCTTGCGGCCTGTTCCCCAGCGAAAGGATAAAACACATTATGAGAAGGCCCATGTAGAAATAGGTTAATATGATATTGACGATATTGATGCCTTTGAGATTGAAGCTAGGGTCCTCCATGGCATCAGCCAAAATACTGAAAGCGATGAAGTAGTTTGCCTGCAGAGATAATTGCTTTATGAGTATTGTGTGATTCATACTGGAGGATACTCACTAAGGCAAACCACGAGAAGATAAGATTGAAAAGCTGGTATAACATCTCTACATGTATCCAGAATTTCCGCAGGAAGGAGTGGGCAGAGCGGTATATATAATAGAAGTGCACCGTACTATGGACGGCGGCGAAGAAGGACCCGTTGAGCCACCGTCGTCGCTGAGAAATCAATTCTGGTACCTAGTCGCGGATAGTCAGTAATCGTCGAAGAAAAGAACGACTCGTCCCAAACCTGATCTGGTACATCAGTAACAGCATAGGCAGATTTGACGTAGTGTAGGATCCATGATGCACCTCGTTTTGAGACCAGCTCCCAACACAAGATCTGGGTGGGAGTTAAGGAAAACCTAGGATGATTCAAGGGGTATAACGTACACGATCTTCAGCTAGATACATGTTTGCTGTGAAGATATCGGCTCCAGCACCGTGCTAGATTTCGATCAGACTCCGGGGACATCCCCAATCGATGAAAACTTACCATCTTCTCACCAAGGAAGTACTTTTGCAGAGGGCCTTCGCCAACTGAATCGTTTTGCAACGCGATATACCGGTAGGCACTAAAAGCACCCGGAAGTACAGTGATATATCCGAAAACCGATTCCCTATCACAAGCTCGTTAATAAAGCTTTGAGATAGAAAAATCTTGGCGTACAAAGGCTTATCTAGAATATTAGACATCTTGTACTCGAAGTTCTGGGCAGCGACTGGATAATTGGTCAGTCAAAACAATGAATACCAATCCTAGATTTACTCACCCAGTGGGTTGATCAAATTCTGTCCGTATTTCCCCTTGAGAGCGACAATCTCTCCACATGCACCACCAACATTGGAATTGATATCAAATGCTTTCCATAAATGATAGATGGAAGTGGGACCAGGCATAGTTCCGACATCAAGAAGGACACAGACATTAGGTTGGAGAATCGAGCCAAAAGCGTTGAAGAACCACCGATGAGAATTGATCTTCTTCTGGTTCTTTTCCTTCAGGCAGAAAATGATTTGAACTGGGACTACCCCCTTCTCTGGACCTTCAATCTTCATCGATGGTGTAACCGATACTGTGGTACACAAGGTTGGAGAAACCGGCTTGGCTGGTGAAATTACTCACTTTGTGTGGTATACTCAAATATATGGGCGGTGACAGGGACTGTATTGACGTGATCCTACTCATCGGTCAATATAATGAATAAAAAGTGAACACGGCTGTAACACACTTTCATTATCCCTTCCTGATACGCCCCCATAGCGGCAATGACACTCAGTGTCCTTGAGTTTATCTTTGTTCGCCCATCACTAACAATACACACCACCACTTTCTTCCATCCATCTTTCCCCCATGTTTTGCTCCGGTCACGTTTACACAGATGTGCAATGTTCTTGATAACACCATGCATCGTCCGACAGAATAACTCCTCATCTTCATTATACATAGTCATCACAATGAACAGCTCCGTACGCCGCGGGGGATCGTAGTGTACCTGCCGCAATGTGAATCCTGATTCTTTAAAATCGTTTGGGTCGCATGTGGCCGCCGAATATCGCATGTGTGTGAACTCGCGCTCATTGCGCAGCGCGCACATGTCCAACAGTTTCGACGGCACCTCTGAGTCGAGTACAAGATTTCCATGAAATAACCTTCAAAAGATCGTCAATAAAGGCCAGCTACCTACATAAACCCCCGCACTCACTCGACTTTCTTAATTGTTTTGTACCGACGCGGAATACGCTGTGGGATGCGTCCATAGCGGATGTTCACTTCTTCTTCAAAACCTCCAGGTATGGGCATATTGTACCCTGACCCCTGAGATGGATCTCGTCTTAGAAGGGGCATGTCCCCCGTGTCTTCTTGATCTTGTTCATCTTGCATATCGTACCCGGTGCGACCATATCCAGACACTGGTGTCGTCGATGGCGGAGGCCCTGGATTGAGAAACTGGCCCGTCTGGAGTGGAGGGGGTGACAGAGGGTGCTGAATGGGTGGTGGTGGGTATACTGGCACACCTGGTGTGTGTCGTCCATACACGTCAGGGGGTGGGGGCGGGGGCGGATGCGGGGAGTGAATGGGTGCTCCATAACCGTCGAAAGGCTGGTTTGAATTGAACGAATGGGGTGTCATAAAAGGATCTGTAGGAGCCGTTGAGTATGGCCTATCCGTTAACGGCGTTGAATAGGGCCTGTTTTCGTAAGGATCTTGTTCATAAGGGTTTGGGGTCGTTGTGTAGGGATTGTAGCCATCGTTGTAGTGTCGACGCTGGGCCTCGTCCGCCTGTACGACGGATGTGAGCTATCCACGCAATAAAAAAAATGCATTCTCACCTCTGGATATCGAGACATAATCGTAAGAAGGAAAGAATGCTGCGCTTTGTTTCGTGTCGCGATGATGGCTGTTCCCCTCAGTGCGGCCTTTGGCGCCAAGCCACAAAATCCTCTTACGTAAACACACCAAAAATGCACTGCCCTCCGCCATTGGGCTCAGCAATGTAAACATACCACTTGGAATGCAAAACACATATGATTAAATTATCGCAAGAGCCTCCTTTCTACATCGAAAGAATCAGCCCGCCAAATTTCGTTCAATGACTGCATAGGTAACGCAGCGAAACCATGTCATTTTTCCTTCAGGGTTCATGTACGTCGTTGAAAAGTTTGAAACATCAGCACCCCTGGATCACCGTGGCACTGACAGCTGCAAACTCTCATCAGGGACCAATAGAAACCGCCCGTAAGTGACTTTGATCATTCAAAGACGGCCAGCGGCATTTACATATATGCAAATCGTAAAGGCATTCACTAATTTTTTTCGGTGTTCTCATTAGCCAAGAATAAATCTGTAGGCACTTAACGACATACTTATATTGCTTACCAGCAATGGTTAGGGCCGATCGTAGAGTCCACCTTAAACTTTGACGCGCAAGAAAGAAGTGTACAACGTGCCTGAACACGTGACAACAATCTTGTCGACGGAGAACCTTTTTAGTGGCGCACGTCAAACAGTCAACAAACGCAAAACGCGGAATATTATATTTACATCTCTAAAGACCACCTCGCACTAAATTGATGTCCAAGAGACTCGAAATAAACTAACCGGTATACTCTGCTACACCAAATCTTCAACAACTTGAAATCACAGGACTCTCACAGGCGTGGGTTCAACAACAGCCGGTTAGGAAATCCAATCGTTGCCCGGTAGTATTCAAGTCTTTCAACGACATTCTCATTGTATACCAACTACATATCTACCTCACCTTTACATGGCCTGTCCGGATTGCACAATGGGTGGACTCCTAAATGGAGAGCCAACTGGGATTATCAGCACACAGGGTGCCTATTTTGCCCGAGCACCAGGAAACACCGAGTCGACTGAGGGCACGGATAACCCAGAATTCAAGCGCGCGGTCCTACTATTAACGGATGCATTTGGGCTACCGCTGAAGAATTCCAAGATAATTGCAGATAATCTAGCAATTCAACTTAAGTGTGATGTCTGGATTCCCGACTACTTCGCAGGTAAGCAAGCTTTCGTATACACAAATGACGGATGCAGGATCTCCTTTGTGCAATAATCACACTAATTATTTTTACTCAACAAGGAAGGCCTCTTATGTCCGCTGATAATCTGGCCCCCCCCCCCACCCGCTGGAGTAAAGATGGGCTTCTTGGAATGGATGAGAATTATCTTCATCCTGATCAAGAGTATTCCAGGTTTCATCAGAAACCGTAGTTCCATTGTTGATGAGAGGCTTGCGAAGGTGGACGCCCATCAAACCCTCCATTCGAACATTGATTGATGTCAACACTCTAGTTCATTCGTGCAATTCAGGAAGAGAAAAAATACACTAAGATTGGTGCTGTTGGGTATTGTTTTGGAGGCGCCACAGCAGTCAGAATAGACTCTGCCCACCTCATTCACAGCGCAGTGGTATGCCATCCAGGCCCATTTACGCTTGAACAAGTGAAGGCCATCAAGGTGATTTGAACCTATATCCTCATAGTTTCTCGCTTAATCATCATTAGATTCCAACTGCATGGGTATGCGCACAAGGTAAGTAGTATGCCACAAAAGGCTGAGTAAGAAACTGATTTGCTAAAATAAAAGAGGATATGTTCTTCAGTGATTCGCTTCGTGATCAAGCTGAGGCCGAATTCGCTCGACGACAAGGCAGTGACACGTTTGTCGATTATGAATTCAAAGTGTACAAAGGTTGGTGATATGTCTACTCGTTCAGGGCCAACTCTGATACAAGATCGGACCAGGGACAACACACGGGTTTGCGACCAGGCCGAACCTGGACATCCCCGAAATAAAGGAAGCTTACCAGAAAGCATTTGAGCAAACCGTGGACTGGTTCGAAAAAACTCTAGTCATTTGAGGTCGCCTGCTTATGCGACAGACTTGATGCTTGCTACGGTCTACTTCGTAGCACTTGGTGATATTCCTTCTCTCTAGGTCGTTGGTTACCTAAGGGATCTAGATATCTATACCCGTGTAAATGTTAATGTCTTTCCTGTCTAGCCCCCGTCAGCTTAACTTTGGCTCTTTTCTGAGCCGCACGCACAAGTAGGAATATTACCACATGATACAACCGCCCTTGCACGTGACTCTAAGACGCGTGTTGTGGTAAACGCGCCGACGTTCCAGAACAAACCCCCCACGGGCCTCCACGGCAAAAAACATGTGAGAGAATACCGAACGCTGCCTTGTGTCAAATATGAAAACTACTTTTGTGGCCTACTCAAGCGTACCTTAAACACTCACTTCTCAGTGCCGAGGTGCACGGGCGGACGTAGCGTGGGTTGTCCTATCATCCAACGACCGGTTACCACGGGTGCTCATTTTATTTATGTCCAATGGAACCTGGCCGGATTTTATTCCACATTTCATTGCCCGACAACCACTAACCCACCTACCTTACCTTACAATGGCGACTTGTCCAGATTGCACGACAGGTTGTCTCTTGAATGGAGAGCCAACTGGAATAATTAGCACACAGGGCGCCTACTTTGCTCAGGCGCCTGGAAACTGTGGGGGCGTGGACGGCTCGGAGTTTAAGCGCGCAGTTCTACTTTTGACCGACATATATGGGATACCATGCAGACAGCTTAGCAATTCGGCTTAATTGTGACGTCTGGATCCCTGATTACTTTGCAGGTAAGTACACCCAAGCCGCGGACCAAATCTATTCTCTCCTTCCTCACGTTACAATCACGAACCGAAACTTCCCCATTCTAGGACGACCTTTTATGTCGGCAGATGATATGGCCCTTCCTCCACCTGCTGGGGCCATGACGGCCATCTCACGTTGGATAAGATTTATCTTGATCGTGATCAGGGGGATTCCGGGACTCATCAGAAACCGCAACTCAGTGGTTGACGAGCGGCTCGCGAAAGTAAGCTCTGATTTCGCTTATGTTTAAATGTCGATTACTGAGTACCTTAGTTTATCCACACAATCCAGGAGGAGAGAAAATACAAAAAAATTGGTGCTGTCGGGTTTGTCGTCGCTTACGACTTCGTCCACCAAAATTCTCTGATGTGATTATTAGGTATTGTTTTGGCGGTGCCGCAGCTATCAGAGCAGGCTCGACTGATCTCATCCATACTGCGGTGGTCTGTCACCCTGGGCGGTTCACACTTGATCAAGTAAAGGCCATTAAAGTTATTGTTATCTAAGCCTATATCCTTTTAGCCACTCACTGAAGTATTTTTAGATTCCAACTTCATGGGTGTGCGCACAAGGCAAGCAATGCACCTTTGTAAATTCATGAGAAATGCTGATTTTATCCCGTAATAAGAGGATATGTTTTTCAGTGATTCATTTCGGAACAAAGTTGAGGCGGAATTTGCTCAACGAAAAGATGGCGAAAGTTTCATCGACTATGAATTCCAAGTGTACAAAGGCTTGTTGTTTTCACCTGTTGCCATATTCTAGTTTTGATGGCAGAACCTAGGGACAACGCATGGATTTGCAATCAGGCCGAATTTGGCCAATCCTGAACTGAAGGAATCTTATCAAAAGGCATTCGAACAGACTGTGGGCTGGTTCAATAAGACTTTAGTCATATGAGAGATCGCCAGAAGACGGTGCGAAAGGCACAGTAGCTATAGTAGTCTCAATGTTTGCCTGATCTCCTGATCGCCCAATCACCTGTAAAGCGGGGCTCTACCATTCTAATAATACTCAGCTATGCCTCGATCGGTCCTTTTTAATTTCTAACATATTAAGCGCCTAGCTGTTCAGAAGAGTTATACCTTTCTGATTTGAGCTCCATTTGTCCAGTCCTGAAACTTCTGTAATACTGCTGGTGTAATTTGCCGTTTGATGGCTTTGGCAGCCGTAACAAATGCATCTTGTGGAACCTATCGCAGAACAGTTTAAGAAACGAGAAAATATTTCCCAATGCGTATATCTTACAAAAGGAGCGTTCATGTCTTTTTGCATAGTTAATATGGCTGCTTCTTGGCATAAAGAGGTAATTTCTGCGCCAGAGCAGCCTTCGGTCTGTTGAAATTTCAAGAGTCACCTCTATGCCGTACGACGAATAGCAGGTAGCATACCAATTTTGCAATTTCCCCAATATCAATACCGGTCTCCACGGTCATCGACTTTATTCGGATCTTAAGAATATCCTCTCTCCCTTTCAAGTCAGGTGGTCCAACATAGAGGATACGATCCAATCGGCCAGGACGCATTAGTGCAGTGTCCTAACAGGAGTGAGGTTAATATTAACAAAGAGATGAAGAGAATATTTACGATTGCATCAGGTCTGTTGGTAGCAGCGACAACAGTAACTCCGACCAGTTCTTGGACCCCATCCATCTCATTTAGTAAACTTGTGAGAACTCCTTCGTGTGACAATGAAGTATCGCCATCAGATGAGCTGCGTGACGTAGCCAATGCATCGATCTCGTCCTTGAATCGAAGTTAATAACAGAATTTCTCATCCTGCGCAGAGACTCACAAAAAATATGATGGAAGGTGAGGCTGCCCGGGCTTTCCTAAATATTTCACGAACGGCACGCTCGGATTCACCAACAAATTTATTGAGGAGCTGGCGAAGATTAATAGATAGTCCTGTCGAGGGGTGAGGAGGTAGCTACCTCCGGACCCTTAACAGCCACAAAATTGACACCACTTTCGCATGCGCACGCTCTTGCCAACACTGTCTTGCTACAACCAGGGGGGCCGTATAAAAGGACACCTTTAGGTGGCTTCACACCAAGCCGCTGAAATGCGTCTGGATGCAGCAGTGGCCACTCGACCGCCTCGCGTAGTTTTTGAATGACTGTGGCTTGACCGCCAATATCAGAATAGCGAACAGGAGGTGTCTCGACAAATAACGATCGCATAGCAGATGGGCGTACAGATGGCATAGATGCGATGAGATCAGGGAGCGTTAACATGAGCTGGGACGGGGGTTGGTTTGGATCAGCCTGACCTTCAGGTGTAGCGAGCCACCGCTTGATGGCGATAGTTCCTGCCTCCCGCACGACAGCGCTCAGATCAGCACCAACATATCCATGCGCCCGAGATGATACGACGGCCAGCTCATCTTGGGTGATTGTGTGAGGTGTTTTCGATAAGAGAACATTAAGTATAGAGAAGCGTGCTTCGGCATCGGGGATTCCTGAGGCAGGGTTGAGTAATCGTGGTTTGCGTTTAGTTAGAATAAATATCACCTATCTCTATCTCTCTATCGAACCTACCCGGCCGGCGAAGTGCAGGGTCAATTGCATTGGGGCGGTTTGTAGTACCAATCACGACAACTCTACCCTCGCCACTTGCGCCTTCTTCTTCCATTCCATCGAGAATGGTGAGGAGGGTAGCGACCACACGCTTTTCGACCTCGCCTCCGGCACCTTCCTCCCTTCTAGGAACTAATGCATCGACTTCATCGAGGACCACAATACAAGGGCTCTTATCGCGAGCTTCTCGGAAGACGTCGCGTAATTTGGACTCTGTTTCCCCATGGTATGCGGATGAAAGTTCAGGTCCATTAATAACAAGGACGGCTGATTTGGTGGATGAGGCGATAGCTCGCGCCAGGTGTGTTTTTCCGGTTCCTGGGGGGCCGTGCAAAAGAATTCCCCGTGGAGGTTTTAGTCCTATATTAAATCCGTGACGCAATAACCAAAAGGATATTTTTCAAGAACTATTGAGTGAAAACCAGACTGAAGGAAATGACTACGGACCAAAATATCGAAAGAGCTCCGGGCGAGTTAGTGGTATTTCCAGGAGATCTCGAATCTCTTGGATCTGTTTGTTCAAACCACCAACTGTAGAATACGCCTCACCGGAGGAACTGGGCGCTAAGATCTCGATTTCCGGCTGAACCACATGATATGTCATGAGTTGGAGTTTTGAATAGAACAAACAGTACCTTGTGAGAGATGGGGACCTGGTCTTCGATCTCTTTCCCAGCGATAATGACTGTGGAGTCCCAACCGACAGCCCAGAGCTGTTGGTTTGACGAAAAAGACAGTTGGCCCAGTCCTCGTGCGAGGTCATCGACAGGTTCCTGAGTTGTCGATTGCAGCGGCGAAATTGAGGAGATAGAGAACTGGCGTCTTTGGCCCTCATACTTTACTTCCATAATTTGCGCACATGTGATGTACTTGAGGTCGACTGCCAGAAATGAACATGATGCTTACCGCGTGCATGGGTAAGAACGAACCTAGGGACTCGCGAAGTAGCAAGCTAAGCCAATCCTTTTGTTTATTCCCATGTGAATGATGTGTGGAACTGGGCTGTATCTTATGGTTTTCCCTTAATCGAATAACACCCGCTTCCTTTACATTCCGAAGAGATGGGAGGCCTGGTGGTGATTTCGATGTCGAAGCTATGCCTGATAAGGGAAATATCTGGACTTTCTGTCCAATTTCAAGGCGAGCGGTCAGCAGGAGAGGAGTTGACACGAAAACGGCTAATGAAATACATGAGATCTGCAAGTAAATGAAAGAACGCCCGACCTACAATCTTGTGACAGTTCAAGGGAAGGCCACACAACTCCCACTGCGTAGTCCTATCAACACCTGATTGAATAATAGACTCTACGAAAATACCAAACAAGTTCACCTTTCTTGCGGTGGACATATCCCCACTTGTTATTACTACGACATCCCCGGTGGATAGCTTGGTACTCCTCAGCACATCTGCATTGAAAACAAGTCGTCGGGCGGCACGAGTCGGATATTCGGCCGCGTAGTCAGACTCAACAACAAATCGCCTGGACGTGATGGAAGTCATGTAAAATCAATGTTGATGTTATTTTTTCAGTTTCTTCCCCCTTCATCCGGAGTACCAGAATTTCTTTTCCCCGGCTCCGGCCACCAAAGATAGTAGTGATATGAGATCGATAGCCTTACAGTCCGTCGCACTAAAATTAATACAAGTCTAATATATAAGAGCTGGTACGTACAAGAACACAATATCTTTTGACTTGGAAGATACTTGCTTTAATTCTCTGAGCCTATTGCGCGGATAGTGTTGTCTGGCACACGTTCTGTAATTTTTTGGGATAGTTATTACGGTTAACTTTCGCAAAAGGAAACACTTTATAACTCCGCCAACTCCGCTTGCTGTCCAACAAATGCATAGCTTTGTATAGTACTGTCAATACGATTACCTTATACCTCCACCTGAACGAATGCTTGCTAGCTGGAAGGCTAGGCTCTTCGTGGGACTCAGCCTATCTCTCTCTGTAGTTAAAGCGTCAGGGGAACAGTTTGATGAACAACTCACGATTCAGTCATTGCGTGATGGCAAGGTTGCATCTACCTTTTCGTTTAAAACCTTGTTAAAAGGCGTTTCGCCGCGAGACCCTAGAACTTTGGGTGCTGAGGACGCGTGTGCGTAAATTCTTATCCTTGTTTTGTAACATGCTGATCAGTCAACAGCCCAACATTATAACGTTTTCCCATTAGCCTTGGGCCAAATACTTCGAGAATACGCGGTCACTGAATTACACCTTTCTTTGAATGCGGGAAGGTGGAACTACGACCGTTGGGGCTACCCTAAGGAACCTGCAGTTGGTACGGGCGCGGAATTGTGGGCATGGATGGGGGATGGCGGTCAGGTCAGGTGAGTACTGTACCAGTGATACGTCGGGCTACAAAGGTGAATGTTTTAACCTTCATATAGTGTCGATCATCGATGGATGGGCCTTCGTAATGCTTTAGCTGGCCTCTTCTGTGCTTCCCTGGGGTCACTTGATGAACAGAGAACAACATCTCCGGATCGTTCTTTTGAACCCGAGGGCATGTTGCCCGATTGGGGCGTGCCACATCGAATACGCCACGCCACGCTTCCGTCGGAGAATGTTTGCACCGAAAACCTTACACCTTTTCTGAAACTTCTACCGTGCAAGTCTCTCTCTGGGATTGCAAGCCTCCTAAACCCCCATCGACTCTTTGATGCCGATTGGCACGGCATGGGAATCCATGTCCTGTGGCGTGAGGACGAAGGCGTGGAAGTACGACTAACTTTCCAGTCTGTATCCGATCCTGTTCGTTCTTCTTTGGGTCGCAAACGAGGTTTGTTCTGTTCCGATATTCCCCAGGAGCGACGGATTGACCTCAAATCTTAGATTGGTCCTTTCGATCCTTATTCGACCGCACGATCGATAGACAGTGTCCTATTGCGAAAACGAGTGAAATCACCGTTGCCTTACCATCTGAAGGGTCCTATAGTATTAACCCTGAGCCATCGGTTGTCAATGCAGGAAAAGCGAGCTTTGATGTAGCAACCAGTGAGCTTCGCGTCGTCCTTCTGGTATAATCCTTTCATACCCTTTCCAGTAGATAAACCACTTGACGTGGCATTGCAGTGGTCTGGAGACTTTCAGTATGGTGGGTGACCAAGATCGCTAATTATCCTTTGGTCGCTAATAACTCTTAGTATCCGGATTTGATAAACCTATCACGCCATTTTCGGTGCAGCGCACTTTAAGAGGATCAAGTCAAGCCCATGGTCAGCTTTCAGTCATTGTTAAGAATCATCAGAACTCCACGCAGCAAGTGGTGTACCTAGAAACGATGCCTTGGCTAGTCCAATTCTATTTGCATACTCTGGAAATACGCGTCGATGGGGTTCGCAGAGGTAAATTAGAATCACTATTCATAGAAAAGATGATCAATCTCCTTGATATAGATGGTATTTTTTCTGATATCGCCTACATACCTGCAGTACCACATTCCCGACCGGCTACCTTCCAGGGTATTCTAACCTTACCCCCCTCTAGCGCCCTCCACCTTACGATGGATGTTACAAAGTCTTTCCTTCGTTATACCGAACACCGCCCCGATGCCCAACGAGGTTGGGATTTACCTCCCGCCGTACTTACCGTACTGGAACTTGATAGTAACACTTCTACCGCACGGCATCCCGTGAATCCTCGGATCTATACCTCGACCCTCCTCGTTGACATGGCCACCCCAGATTTCAGCATGCCGTACAACGTGATCATCTTTACCTGTTCCTTAATCGCCTTCATTTTTGGTAGCGTCTTCAATCTTTTGACAAGGAAGTTTGTGGTAGTTCGCATTGATTAAACCTGGTCAACCCACTAGTGGAAATCACCGGAAAAGTACGACATCGAAACATTAGCTTCTCTGGCTTCTAAGAGCGAACGAGACGGAGAACAACATTTTCGTAATAATCGGAGTATTCTCTTTCTTATTGTGGAGATCGGCGGGCCCACCCTCACCGGTCTTGCCAGTTGGTCTGTGGGACGTTTGTAAAATTGTTGACAAACGTGGGTGAAACGCCGTTGATTCGTTCTACTCAGAAATATCTCCACAGGCGTTTTTACCCTGAAGGCCACGCCTCAGCTTCGGTGATTCCAATTCTCCCCGTCAGTGGTTCGTATGTGTTTCCTTTAAAACTCAGGAAAGGTTAGCGAACACGACTTTGCGCCACATAATGGACAGTGCCTTCAAACCATATCCCTACACTGATGTGGTTGATTCGCATCAACTCGCGCTTGCTAACATAAGCCACATAGATACTTCCTCACGTGGGTAGACCGGTACATGGCGTACCGAGCCGTCGAAGTCTCTATCTCATGAGAGGCTTCACACGCAATTCTTGTTCAAGACCCATGGGTTGAAACCTAGATTTATCTATTAGCGAATAAATGCAAGTGCAAGGAATTCTGATTCATCTTGGAACGGTCTCCAAATCAACCTTTATCAATGGTAGCACTGCTTACCCTTCGGAAATGTGCCGGCAGATAAGCAGCCAGGGACTCCATATTTTGGACAGCGGGCTCAGTTGTTATCGCACCATTGTTTCTCTCACTACAGGAGATGCACTTACGGGGCTTCCGCCGGTAGTTGTGACCTTCGGCTTTCGGTCTACACGCCCAGCGTCTGCAGGATTGATGGCGTTTAGATGGATATAATATCCAATGGTCACATGCCCGCTAACCCAATCAATTGCCATAAACATCGGAACGGAGGTCGAGGAAACGATCGTACATGTGGTCGCATAGTAGGGTTTATTAGAACGGATGTCGTTACTGATGTGTCCGAGCTGCGTTTAAATTACCGCGTGTTGGGGGAAACTGATTTTGCACATAAACTCCCGAAGGTAACGACCCAGAATTGTTCACCTCCAGTATATCTTCCCCGCCCGTAATCTGTGCCCAAAATCCCGTGCCAAACTCCAAGCTCCCCCAAACTCTGAGTTATCTTCGTACCATGTGCCGACGAATAGCGTATGTCCTTTTGTATAAACAACAAACAATGTATTCACCTTGACCTAGGGAAGGAACCCGATGGACGCGCTGCGGGGTCAGTCTGTTGTATATTGTTAATTTGTGGTCAAATGTAACGGGGTCAAATGAACAGCATTTCCAGCGCCACCTCGTCATCGCCATCATGGACTGCAACTCTTATCGTTGTTCGCTCAGCTATTTCCATCCCCCTGAATGCCGATCAACGAA
Source organism: Collybia nuda (assembly GCA_015584075.1). Taxonomy (NCBI): domain Eukaryota; kingdom Fungi; phylum Basidiomycota; class Agaricomycetes; order Agaricales; family Clitocybaceae; genus Collybia; species Collybia nuda. The sequence goes on from MU150245.1 coordinate 301,722, forward strand.
TTGCCACTGTATAAAGGTCTGCCTTTTGGCCTGCACTCTGAGTCCATGAGCATGTCTGATAGTGCAACGGAACACACGTAGACCTATGGCGACGAGGTCCACAAAGATATCGACAAAGTTGATGAGTACTGTTTTGCATGTCGAGCAGCCCAAGATCGGGCGGCCCGTCTAAACGCCTCAAACCCACAATCATGACGGGGTCGAGTCATGCCTTCTCGTCTTTCGCCGCCTTGTATTATTTCGAACCTATAATTCTATTGTATTTTTCCATGAAATGATATTGTGCCTTGTTCTATGACGCATGGGAGATGGGACGAGCCGAGCCGGAAAGAAGATGTCGGCAAATAACATCTGCTGATCGTGCCGTAGAGTGAGGCGTTGACGATTCTGGAACATGTGGTCGCATCATATAGGTCACGTTCGTCGCGTTGTCATGAGTGAAGTATCGCTGGGTTGGCGGCATGCGATATGGAGTTTCGGTTGGTAGAAATGACGCAAAAAATAATCCTAACGGGAATTAACTTCAGGTACTTCAGCTTATCAAGGTCGCCAATTGGCTTAGTCGCTACGGGACGGATCAAAATGTTCTGGACTCGACCGTCCAGTGAACTGGGGAGGGGGGGAAGTGTGGAAACGCGAATCCGTTGGACGTACCAAAGGGCAAAGAGTATTGCCACGGGAAGGAGGGCATGTGCTCGATTCTAACTTCTAGCTTCAAGGTCACTAGGTGTCCGGGGAGTTCATCGACATGTTGTCTAATATTAGTTGAGGCATACAGAACCTTAGAGCCTCTGGAATGCCTTGGGAGAAACGTGTCGAAGCCACCATAGATGCAGTGCTTGAGAGAAAATCTGTTGGTTCAGTATAATCAATCTTCCAGCGGACTTCAGTACGGCGAGCACGAGGGCATGAGAACTGGGCAAAAGTAGGTGATTTGACAGTTCTCACTCGAACTGCAGATCCGTGCACAACGATTATCGAACGAATCGATGGAAGAAGTAGTAAGATAACACCGGTACGCGCGGGGCGACAGCCAAGGTCTTCCAGATTTTGCTTGGAAGGCTCCACTTGAAATCGATCGGCGCTTTTTACCCGAGTCGGTAGGCACTGCTGTGTGATTTCATCTTCGAATTAATGTGTTGTCGAAGAATTCGAAGTGGGTTGACATTGAACCAAATACTTGATGTTGATATGACCTGTTAATTTAGACAAAACCATATATTCCAAACCCGGTATTCATTTCGCGTCAGCATCTGGACATGTATAAATGACGCCTTTACCGCGAATTTCACTCAAGAATTAGGGGTTTGGCGGTACAATGAGGAGAGTGAAGCATAAAAATAAATATGGATGATCATTAACGGAGGCCGACACTGAAGTTAACGGGCTTTGTGAGTGTTTGATCTGCAAGCCATTTACTTCGCGAATTCATCAATCTCGATGTTCTTTGCGAGAACACCGTCATCCCTGGATAAAATCAGCTGATGTGGCGTGGTCGTTATAAAATGAGTTAAGGGGAAATGCCAATACTTAATCCTAGCTGGGGTTTGATTCCTCAATTGTATGCACCTTCACATCGGATACATAGGAGCGGTTATTGTAGTGAAGGTCCGTCCGGGTGCAACCAAGAGCGGGAGACAAAAGACGAATGTCAATTTCTACCTGAAATGCTCCACAGATAGATGGGTGGTGGGACTTAGATCCTCGACAAGTGAGAGCCTGACTCCAATAAGGGTTGAATGACCGTCGGGTAACGGATACTGACGGGACTCGGAACGAGGCATGTAGTCAGGGTACTCAGACCATTCTCAGGAAGTCCGAGGTCATATCCAACATGCGACCTCCTAGTATCTCCATCTGAATTGGTAGTGGCAAAAGTTCGTTAGAACCGGCGGGACTAGAATTCTTTGGTCCTTTATCTTGCATTTGAACTTCGTCCAGGGCTTTGCATATCATGTCGGTAGTTTTTGATAATTGGGACCGCAAATAGCATGTGATGCTTTCAAGGACTTTCAGGAGACGACATGAAATGAATGATTGACTTTTGTTTCTGTGTACAGTCTAACCCAAAAGGCACCCCCCATCTAGCAGAACCTCCGCCATCATTCAGTGAGCATGGTTCTTGTGGTGCTCTTGGAACGGGTTTAGAACTCTGACCAGGGTAGGAAAACAAAACAGACGTACTCAAATGCACTGTAAAGGATAATTAGAGGCCGGATGAGTGTCAGACGAGAGATTGACGCACTGTTGTAATCTATGGTGTACCCAATACCGAACAATCCAACAATGAGGGCAACAATGGGTTTTCCAGACGCGTTCTCCCCATTGAAGAAACGGCCTTTAATTCCGCTGACGCGAGGCGTGGCTTGTCCCTTAGGGAGTTTTGAGTAGAAGTCCACTAGAGGTCCCAGACCTGTGCCAGATTCTCCGGACTGAAAAAAAAAAAAAGTTAGTGACGTTGTAACCAGTTCTCGTGCCTTTTCGGCCAATTTTGTTTTGTACACACCACGAGTTTTGGGGTCGCAATCTTGGGTGGGATTAGCCCAGTGAGTTGACGACGAATAAGGGAGGCGTGCATGGTGGTGATAGGTAGTAGAGGTGGCGGTTCGGATTAAGTCGGAAAATGGCCAGTTGTGTTTGTGTGTCTTTGGTTTATGTGGCTGGCGCGCACTCCCGAAATGAAATAAACGGCGGGCCGCCTTTCATGGTCACCAAAATGGAACTTTTAGATTTGAAGAGGGTGGGTTTCACCATAAATACAACAATCCTTGGGCATCACTACTTTATGTTGATAACGGCACGATGTCGAACAATCGAGAAATATAATCGTAGATACTATTATACATGTCGTACCTATATGACCCAGATGATAATGGTGAGGAATTCCGAAAAGCAACCTAATATGATCCCTTTCCAACAATATCTTGAGTGTTGCGCCAGTACAAGCCCCCAGGCGTCAATGTCCACGGACCCAACAAATAGCCGAATCCAAATATCCCCAGTGCATATGCGAACAAGATGGCTGTATGTCTTGATCAGTCTTTGTCTCAGGGAAAGTGGAAGCCGCTCACAATTCTTACGTTTAGGGAACCTTTTGAGTTCCCAGCCAATTTCAGGCAGGCCCATAATATTGCAAAAGATATGTGCTGAGATGGGTGGGAGGATAGACCCGGTACGAAGGAAAAGATATGAGCAATGGAAACCAAATAGTGTTGTATATGATAGTTGTATCACTATAGTCCAATACATCAGTGAAAGGCACGACAAATTGGAGGGAGGGCGTTTACGAGTTGTGATAATAGCACGTTTAGCAGCGCTTGCATTACGGCCGTAACGATTGAACGTATCCCAGGCATGGTGGATATGCGCTACGGTAGAGGTAAGGATGAACGTACGGTTATTGAACTAAACTGGGCGTACCCATGCCAAATGCGAGGGGCCCGAGGAAAATCATGCGTTTCGTGGATGCACCCGATAAATGGTAGACAGCCAGGACACATGCTCGGAAAACAACTTCTTCAGTGATGGGGGCCTGATAGAAATACATGAGTAGGTTCGAAAATGCTGAGCAAGATAGTTTATGGATGACACCAATTGCTTTACCACAATGGTACGTCAGCGGGTCAAACCCCGATACCCTTTCAGTGATATTTGAACATGTTGCGAGAACTCATTGCAGCGTGGCATGTCAAAAAATACGCCGCTTCAACGAATTTTCTACAACCATGCATAACTTTTGCTTCGCCGGACAAGTAGCTTTAAAAATAGATTTCTTAAACGCACCAATAGAAAGTTTCTGACTCCCTGCCAAGTTATAAACTTCTTGACAACATCGGTCTCAAATGACCAGAATTTTTGGAATGGGAGATTGCTTCCTAGCCATTTCGCATAGAGTGGACCAAGGAACAGCAGAGGAGTGACAAGGTGTGGATAGATTGAATCCAAATCGATATGGGATTTGAATCCCAGGCGTACAGCAGTTGTGTCAAACGTGGTTGTAAGGCTCTAACAAAAGGTTAGATATAGGATATATTGCAAGAGTGGTGTACCTACATCAGGTGCATCACCCACAAAATGCCACAGCATTCCGAAGACGCCAGCGCAACAGAAGATTGTAGCAGTCATAACGGCCACTAGGCGAGCTCGGATAACGTCCGGATCGTCTCTCCAGCGTTCCTGACTTAATTTTTCGCGAGCAACACCATTAGCAGCAGGCCTCGGCCTCGATGTGAACGATAACCGGGCGTTTTTCGAAATATACAGGGATCCTACATATGAAAATGCAAAAAGGAACGTGAGGGCATGGGCCGTAGATGTCGATATTGGAGGATAAGGGAAAACGAGCGTCATGGTGCTTATTCCACTCAAAACTGCGCTTGGGTGTAGGATAAGATGGTAGTTCTTGTTAAATGAGTAACAATGCGGCCGCGACTCGGATTCATTTTAAACGGTTGTGACATGGTCATGTGATCGGTATATCTTGTCACCAGATGTGACCGTTAGCCAAAAATTTTGTATAGTTCAACTCATCGTTCGCCCTTTCGATTCTCGAAGCCGCCAAATCCCCGAACTACGAGAATAACCAAGGAACGTCCCCTGCGGACTCAAATTTCTATGTCTGTCGAGGTATCATAAGACCGTTTCCCGTCCTAACAGCCCTGCCAAAAAAAAATGAATTCTGGCGAACCCGGAAACTCAAGCTCAAACTGCAGACCTGTTCCCCTTAACGGGGCCTATGGAAAAAGCCAGAGCTCGGGACTGACGTACTAAAGACTGCCGTCACATTTGGGTTACCCTAATTTGTGATCGAGGCACCGTCCTCGTGGCGTTTGAAATTCCTTTGTGCACAGTGAAACCTGCTCCCTTTCATCTCAAGTGTATAAAGCCAAGTAGGCCAGCAACCAAGGGACCCATACAACTTTCGCTCAAACTATCACAACTTCAGGGGCCGGCCCAACTCTCACCCCGATCTTCTACGCCTCAAAGATGTACAGTAATATTGAACAAGCCGTTGCCGATGTCGTTGCTCTGCGGCAAGAGGTCATTCTCAGCAACGTCTTGACGGCGTACATCCGTGTCGCAGGGTTTTCCGATTGGTCTGCGGACGCTTTGATCGCCTTTGAACGTGCACTCGACAAGCACCCAGACTCTGGCGAGAGATTGGAGTTTGTATCGGTCGAGCTCGTTGCGGAGCTTAGGCAGAGCTATTGGTACCAGATGCTTGGAGGAGTTGAGGGTGGTGAGGCAAAATGCTCATCGTGCCCCTGTTGCGGTATCATGGCACTTGTGGACCAGATGGTTGGCAGTCATAGATACGCAGAAGAGATAACGCAAATAACAGAATACGCGCCTGGTCAGTACAATGTGGAGTGGATTATTACACTTTCTGATTCATGCTTCTGCCGACAGTTAAACCAAAGAAACCAAAGACAGGACGCACAAAAAAGCGGCGTCTGATGCGCAAAGCTATTGCCTTCGATCCCTATGGCCCGTCTACCAGCGCGTCTTCTATGTGATAAAGGCATTTCCGTATAGCCTTTCTCCCCCGTCTTATCTCCACCGGTATGACTCTCACCAGATCTCCGCCCCTGGTATAATTGACCCCCACCGTCAGATTCACTTTCGTCTTCCATTTCTATTCCTATTCCTATGTTTCCCCCGTTTTACGACATCAATGGACAATGTCAGTTATGTTATCCTACTTAGTTCTGTATAATATTGTAAATATGTATGTCTTGATGACATCTGTACTGAATTGACTGCTAAACCTCTCGATCCCACTCGATCAGACCAAAGGTATCTCTGATACATATTCTGATATGAAGGAAGGTTTTCATTGGTCAATGACATCATCCGGGCCGTGGCCAAAACGCCCGGAGTTGCCCCATGCGGGCCATTCAGCACGCGATCAAACAAAGCCCAAAACATTGACAACACAGCAGTGATCTGACGGCTGTGAAACCCAATCAACCTCGTCGAGAGCACTATGAGTGAAACGCACACTGTCCAGCTAAACCAAGATTGGTTCTGGAAACAAAGAGATATTACTATACCTTCTGTCCTCGATGAATTAGAGTTGCCTGCAGATCCAAACATTCAAGATGGGTGGACACCTACACACACATTCCCATCGGAGGTTCACGTTGAGTTACTCAAAAAGAAGCATATTCCGGACCCATTTGTCGGGTTCAATGAACACAAAGTTCAATGTACGTGTGCAATACTGAGGGGTTGATGTTAATTATCCTCAAGCTCATTGAACTCTGGACAGGGATTGGCGATACGGAGTGGCTATACAAGTGTTCATTCCCCTTTGACCGATCTCAGCAACACTTGTATGGTCTTTTGAAATTCGAAGGACTGGATACTGTTTGTGATGTCTACTTGGTAAACTACTCTGGTCTTGTTAAAACCGAGTAGTGACTGACTGGATTTAGAATGGAACTCACATACTTTCCACGGACAACATGTTTCGCACGTACACGTTCCGTCTGTTACTAACAGGGGATGAGAGCCTCCTATCGGAGACGAACAATCTCCTTCTCCATTTCAAGTCAGCTAAGATTCTGGCGAAAGTTGAGGAAGCTAAATACGGCGTTGTTCGTGCCGGATCCACGAATCTAGGAGATCCCAGTCGAGTTTACGTCCGGAAGGCTCAATATGATTGGCGGTAAAGTGCTAGTGCCATACCGACCAGAGACAGTTCCAATTAATATCTTATTCTAGATGGGATTGGGTAAGGACAAAGCCATGATCTACACGACAGTTAGTATTCACAATGATATCAGGGTCCAGAGCTGATGACTTGTGGGCCCTACCGACCTATTACTCTCACAACGTATACAGCCCGTATAGCCGAAATCAATACTCGTGCATCGGTCTCCTTCAATAAAGAAACGGGCGCTTTCCTGCCTTTATTGAAGCTAGATGTTACTTTTGATGGGTCTCCCCCTCCTGGTCTGATTCAGGGTCTATCAGTGACTCTGAAGGACACGCAAGGGAACGAGATCAGGAATCAACAAATCCCCTTGAACGATGATTTTGGTCGAGTTTTGAAGGACCTAATTGTCTGGAAACTGGGGGGATATGATGTTAAGCTGTGGTGGCCTGTTGGCTATGGCGAGCAGAACCTTTATGACATTGATGTTGTTTTGGTTGGTCAGGTACGAACAAGAGTCAACCAGGGTATAATTCATCTGACGTATTGCATATGAACATTAGAACGGCGAGCGTATCGACTCCCAAGCCAAACGCATCGGATTTCGCACGGTGGAATTGATCCAGGAACCCCTTTCCGAGCCAGACCAGTACGGGACCGGATCGACTTTCCTCTTCGAGATTAACGGGGTTCGTATGTTCGCTGGAGGTACGCCGTTTGCTGCAAGTGTACAAGTTGACATTGATTTGGTGGACGAAGGTTCGAACTGGATTCCTGCAGACAATTTCTTAACCACGATCACTGATGACCGTTATCGGGCTTGGCTTACCCTTCTTCGTGACGGGAATCAAAACATGGTTCGCGTCTGGGGCGGAGGTGTTTACGAGCCTGACGTATTTTACGATATCTGCGATGGTAAGCTCATTGCTGGATTAGTTCTTCCCTACGTCCAGATTCTGACAGATCGATTTTGATAGAACTTGGTATCTTGGTGTGGCAAGACTTTCAATTCGCATGTGGTGTCTACCCGGCACACAGGGAATTTGTCTCTGATGTTCGTAAAGAGGCGGAGGATAATGTGAAGCGGCTGCGGCACCATGCCTCGATCGCCCTGTTTTGTGGCAATAATGAGGACTACCAGATGGTATTGCAATGGGGTGGTCAGTTCGTTGGCTTCCCCCCAGAACACTGACCGATCCCTGCATTCGCGCACAGGCATTAACGAACTCCCAGCGCGAAAATTGTACGAGGAAGTACTTCCGGACGTGGTCGCTGGATTAACTGACCCCCCGATTCCTTACCACCGTGGTTCTCCCTACGGCGGTGAAGGCTGGGACACGAGCGATCCAACCATTGGCGATGTTCATCAATGGAATGTATGGGGAGGCAAGGAGCTTCCTTACCAAGAATACGACAAACTGGGAGGCCGATTCGTTAGGTCAATCTCCCCCTATTGTTTCTATCTGTGATAGTGTTGATGTTGACTTGACTACATTGGTAGTGAATTCGGGATGCCCTCGATGCCGGACATGCGAACTATCACATACTGGATGGATGGCGCTGACAAGGCTGAATGGTACGCACAGTCTACCTTGATGGCCCAACATACACGTGCGGGCAGCTTTGAAAGGAGGTTTGCTATCGCTATGAATGAGAATTTCCGAATTACGAGTGACCTTGAGACGTACGTTCTATCTACGATTATCCAAATGTCTCATTATACAATATATTTGCTGACTAGGCATGTTTTTAACACTCAAGTCATGCAATCGGAGGCCGTTGGCTACGCCTATCAGGTATGGAGACGCAATTGGGGTGGGCCAGGAAAAGAATATGTAGGAAGGACCACAAGTGATCATTTTTCTGACTGACAAAATGACCAGACTTCGGGGGTTTTAGTCTGGCAACTCAATGACTGCTGGCCAGTCACCTCTTGGGCCCTCGTTGATTACTTCGTGAGTTCGCGCGCTTCTGTCTCCCGTTCAATGAAGTACTGATATTAATTTGTGTCGCAGCTTCGCCCTAAACCATCTTTCTTCACGATAGCGCGCCAACTGGCACCCGTAACTATTAACATCAGCCGAACAGTCGGTCACCCCCCTTCCCTTCGCGTCCAGAATCTAACGACTATCACAGGTGGTCAAGAATCGCGCCAACGACAGACCCCGGCAGGTAAGCAGTACCCGTACATTATATTACTTTTACCAATAAAATTTGAAACAGCACTACGAATTCGGAGCTATTCAATCCCATGACGCTACACTCGACATCTGGGCTTTGAACGGCACTCTATCTTCGCTGTCTGCCACCTTAGAGCTGCGTTTCCATGATCTGACATCAAACTGGACTCACAAACAGTTCCACAATGTCATTCTCCTACCTAACCGAGCCAGCGAGCTCCTCTCTACAATTCGATGTCCTGGGCCGCCACAAGACAACTTCGCCCCGCCCTCTGGGGACCCAATCTGGACATCAACGTACTCCGTCGTCGCGTCTGCGCGCTTGGTTGACCCGAAAGGAAAGGTCCTGGCGAGGTTCGCTGACTGGCCTCAACCTTATAGATATCTCGCGATCCCCGACCCCCGACTGGCGGTTAAGGTGGATGGGGAGATGATAACGGTTTCTGTGGAGCGCCCTGTGAAGGCGCTGTTCTTTGGTGTAGATGGAGCTGGAGAGGAAGTGAAATGGAGTGACAATGCTCTTGATGTCACTCCAGGAGATCCACAAACCATTACAGTAAAGGGCCTCGGCAAGAGGAGGCTTACTGTAGCTTATTTGGGCAAGGAACGAGCTTCGAAGATATGAATCGCTAGTATGGTAGGGCCTTGTTGAAAGTCGGAGAGTTTTAAAGGACAAAAAAAGGGATCCAATGCGCCGTGTAGATTCAACTGTAATGTCTATTCTGATCGCTCTATCTGCATTGTCGCGACTATAAGCTTCTTGAACATCATCACCAAACGTGGTAGCCATGTATAAGGCCAAGAGATAGGTCAAAGTTTCAGTAACTCGGATAACAACCTCGGGCAAATGCATTTGATATTTGTTTTTGGTTTACTTAGAGACACATTACACGAGTTTCCATGCCAGGATAATATTAGTGCAACGAATATAGAAAATAGGGAGCCCCTGCGAAATCATGTAACGTAGATCCAGAAAAAGATTAAACACTCTTACATGGGCCTAAAACTAATTATTTCCCAAGTTAATATAATGAATGAAAAGATACATGGGCTGGATGTTGAAATTTATCAGAGGCGTGCTGCACTTGTAGATGGTCCATAAGGATTAGGTGCTTGAGTTTTACGGAAAACGCGTTTATTCTTCTTAGATTTGACTAAAGAGAGCATGGTTTGTCAGATGGGTGAATAGCACGTTAGCCTTGTCAAAAGAAGTCTCACCTCTGACTCTGTCTTGTCGTCGCGGTTCGACCTGCATGGCTATAGGCACCATGGGTATCAACATTTTGCCCATTCTGTTGTGAAGCCTGACACCCCCACAGCTCTCGCAAGTGTGACAAACGCCGCTTCCAGCCTTGCACCCGCCAAGCTTGTTAAACCAGTACTGGTTCCTCAACTCCACAATCATGGGTGATTGAATAACGTCGGGTCGTACAGCGTGCTTGTCCATGGCGCGTTCAAAAGTAATAACGGCATCGTCGATAGAGTTTACGTCGATTCCTGCTATGCGCATGTATGTAGAAAAGACGTTCGGGACCGTTATGGGTTTTTTTTGGTTAAGGAGGTCGATGACAGCTTGTTCAATATTGCTGAGCATGATAGTTACGGTGGCGGCGATTAGGAGAAGATATTCAAGTGTTTATATGGCCTAGATAAACATGTATTGGATGTCGAGGACCACCCCAGTCTGGCTGCATGTCAAAAAGTCAAGTTGTGTTGAGTCCATAAAATATTCTTGGCTTTCGCTTAGACATTACGTACGCAATGGCTCGCAAATTGCCGAACTATATAAGGCCGCAGCGTCTAAACTGAACTGCTTTGCTTCAGCCATGAATACGATGGCACGACCAATTGCAAGTACAAATGCCGAAGCGTTTGTCCAATTTCCGTGCCTACAAGGACACAATAGTAGGATTTTCAACGCTCTCTGTTGCGATGAAACAAAACCCATCCTCGTAACCGCGTTCGCGATCTTGTCTGCGAAATTCAATCTCACTGCGAACTTGGAGCCAATGGAGCAGTATGTCCATATACTAAACTATTTTATGAGCTCAATCTTTGCAGATTGAATTCCGAATTCCAACTGGACACTTCAGGTTCTAAGAGTTTCTTGGCAACGAAGAATTGGCCGAATTTTGGCGAAACCAACCACTTTTTATAACTTGCAGTATGCCCCCTCCGTGCCATTTCCCCTGCAAGGAAGCGCGTGGGGACTCTATGTCTACTCTCGCAACCCGATCTCAACATGTCCCCCCAGCAATCCCACAAGATATCCGAACTGTGCCCAGAACTGTGTATGATGATCCAGAACAACGGTAGGATACAAACACGACCAAATACATTCTCTGGTTACCACTGGAAAGACGAGCTTGCTCTCCCCCCCTCCTTGATCTGTTCTCTGTCGTTCGTTCCGTTTTCAGCACGGGTTGCTCTTCTGCTTGCGCCCTTCCCGGCGTAATTTTATACATTCTTTTAACTTTTACGATCTCGGCCGCCTATACCCGCTATGCGTTCCGGCTCGGGGAACTATTTCTTTTTATTTATCTTGCTGCTGTCAAGCGCATGCATTGGGCTGGTGTCTGCGATTAACTGTGCAGGCGCAGACGACGATGGATCCCCCTTGACTGGATCGGGTACCTCGGGAACTTTCGTTACATGTTCTTACCAAAAGGCCGGCTTGTGCACATACTTCCCCACGGTACGTCCTCTCCAGTAAACGTTTGATGCATCATCTCATATTTCTATAGGATGGGTCTTTTTCGTCAGGATCGAGTACATGCCCACAAGGTCTACCTCAGGGAAATGGAGGAGCAGTCACGTATGTCCTATCTACCTGAAACCCACTCATCTACTTCAATGCTTAATGATGATGGCAGTACCCGTCCCCCCGTGGTTACGACAACTCGAAGGCCGCCACCAGTAGTCACAACCACCAGAAGGCCGCCACCACC
>MU150245.1:313788-358973 GCA_015584075.1 Collybia nuda
CATCACCACCGCCTCCACCTCCACCTCCACCACCCCCGGTGACTACTACATCTCTGGAAATTACAACAACAAGCGAAATAGAGCTTCCGCCAGTTGTCACATCTTCTGTGACCACACCAGAGACTCCACCAGTGGCCACTACTCTTACTGAGACGACATCAGATCTTCCCAAAGTGATTACGTTTGCATCAGAGACGACGCCAGGATTTCCCCCACTGCTTACACAATCACCAGCCACAACCACGGCGACTACCAGCACGGATGTTCCTGCAGCACCTCAAGACTCATCCGCGACCTTCTTCAAGTCATCCTCACCCATGGTGATCACTGCGATTACAATCTTCGTTGTTTGCGGCCTTCCGGGCCTTCTCATGGTTTTCTAAGTTGATGTTGGCATGTGCTCAACTATCTATTCCTTACTTCGAATGGGGCGTCAAATGTATCTGCCGTTTTACGCGGAGAATATAGCAAGGCACCGTTCAAGATTTGCATATATACCCATCTGTTGTGATTATAGGTGCATTCTTTATATAAGGTGTTTACAGGATAGGTAACTGAGATCATCATTCTACGGCCTAACTTGTCGAAATTCTATTTTAAGCAGAAGCGCCCAGGGCATTCGCGATCGCGTATTGACAACCGACCAAGGCACCAGGTCGTAAACAAACATCAGAGGTAAGGAGGTGCTGCGTGATCTCACGATGAGAATGACAGAGAACTTTGAGGCACATAGACGGGTAGAATTGGAAAGCTCTGAGTTCCCTCCTAGCGGACGCGCCCTGTTTCACAGGGGCACACACAAACATCGGTCGAATCCTGGTGCCGGAACAACTAGTACATGCCTTGTCAGGTATTCTTGAACCGTGCTTGATATGCGAAGGATGCAAAGAGGGGACTAATCTCACCTTGTTTTTCTTGGAAATTAAAGTTGTTTTCAGATTCCCATTACAGAACGGGCGGTTCGTTATTCCGCAAACATCCCGCTTCGGGGCGCTAACATAGATCGACGCAACAGGGACGATCCTCCGTCGTAAACCCGAATCACGACATACTGACACGAAGTCATCGGAAATTCCACTACCAATGGACCCTTGGAAAGCAGAGAACCTCGTCCAAGGATCTACACTTAGTGCCTTTTCTAAGCTCCAGAACATCGTGTATTACCATACGGCTCGTGGCTACGATTCAATATAGCTGAACAATGGTTCACGACAGCTCATTCAGCGCGATACTGGCCAACACTTGAATCAACAACATAACTGAATTACGGACATTCCATACTCCCGTTGACTTTCGCCTGTCAGCTGCTCGGCGACTCGGGGTCCTGGGTTCCTGGTGGTACCTCTCTCGCTACTTTGTACTTGTAACTCGAACCTGCCTCGTCAGGTATAAAACGCGAAACTATTCCTGGCTCTTACCAACAAACCCCCAGCACATACCCAACACACTCCCTTCTAACTTATCATGAATTCGGGCACAAGACGTATGGTCATCGCTTGCGATGGAACTGGACAATCTGCGTCCAGAGAGATCAAGCCTACCACCAATGTCATTCGTTTCTGTCATGCACTCTCCACCGATTTTTCTAGTACATCACATCGCGACATTCCTGCCCAACAAATGATCTTCTACCAATCGGGCATTGGCACCGCAGCTAGTGGGATTATTCATGATGCTTATGCAGGTAAATTAGCATTGCTTTCTTGGACTCTGGCTCGATCAATAATGTTATGTTTTAGAGGGAACGGGACTTGGTATCGACGACAATGTCCTCGACGCGTACACATTCATCATGAATAATTACATCCAAGATGACGAGCTCTATATCTTCGGATTCTCTCGCGGAGCTTTCACCGCCCGCGTACTCGCCGGTCTTATCGTCCAACTGGGAATTTTTAAAACTACCCATTTGACCGATTTCAAGAATGCTTTCAAAGCTTACCGCACTAGCGAGGACGAATGGAAAAATTACCTAGACTTCTTCCATAAGGAGTTGGAAAGAGATCGCAACTCCGGGAAAGAACCACGGACCCGAAAGACCACAATCCAGGTGGTTGGTTGTTGGGACACTGTAGGAAGTGTGGGATTGCCCATGGTCCAGCCTATAATCGGACGGTTACGAGGATCCTCCGGGGTGTATGACCCTAGTCTCCTGGGAAATTCGTCTTCGAGGTGCTTCGCAGAAGTCCAACACGCGTTCCATGCGTTGGCACTCGACGAATGCCGGCGCCCTTTCTCCCCTACACTGTGGTACCTACCAAAAACTAGCAACAGTCAGTGTATTTGGTTTTTTAATATCTTATCTAGTCTCATGGCTTCGGGCATATAGCTGTTCTCGAACAATGCTGGTTTGCTGGTGCGCACAGCAATGTCGGCGGAGGCTACGCAGATACAGCACTGTCCGATTTGGCCTTGGCGTGGATGATTGACCGATGCTCCCCATATCTCACATTTGATCGAAAAGAGCTTCAGAACATTTGTCACCTCCACCGAAACCCAAAGCCCAAGATCATATTACAACCTCCCAAAGATGAGAACTATGATGAAAAATATCAAGAATGGAGTAAAGGTCTTCTGCATGATTCCTATAAGAGGAGCTCATACGCCCTTCAACTACAAGGCTGGAGATATAGAAGACCTGGTGAATACGGGGACAAGGAAGGAGCAGATGGTCATTCAGATCGCACATTTGAAGTGATGCACGCGAGCGTCAGGGAGCGATGGAACGCCCGAAATGAACTCAAAGTAAAGTGGAAGCCAGAGTCGTTGAGTGGGCTCGTTCCGAGAGAGAGCGCGCCAGGAGAGTGGGAATGGTTCAAGGCTGGGAAGTGGGGCAGCCCAGATTTAATTATTAAAGAAGCTCCCATCAAGAAGGGGAGTCTCGAGGCCCAACTCAGGAATGGTTCGTAATTATTTCGACCTCAAAATGTTATGAAAAGATAAAAGCCTCGACAAGTAATTTTTTTAGTAGTATATTCTAGTACATAGTATCTTCGGTTGGGTTTTGTGTAATTTGTTAAAGCAATGTCCTCGCTAATCTGTTATATGTAAAGAAACATAAAAATCACACATTGCTCTATCCTTCTTCGAAATGCCTATAAGTGTTGATACTTAAGCCAGGACGCACATCCCATAATCCTTGTTGTATCATGTCATTGAAGGATCGACTCGACAAGCCACAGAATTAAGGTTTGAATATGATCGGACCTCGAAAGCAATGGTTAACCGGCTACTCCGCACCCTCCACAAAATTTGATGATTCAGCGACTGCCTCTTCATTATATCAAAGTCAGTGAATTATGCTGCATAATCACCTTCCCTGTTTCAAAACAATCCAGGGCTTCTGTATAATCCGGATCTCTCAGGACCGGCTCCAATATTTCGTGTTTAACATTCATCCTGTCAGGTTAAAGCCAACCGCAACCCTTCAAAATCGGATTTCCCAGGTCCACAGGCTTGCAGGATGCTAGGTAAATGCAGCATAGAGGTTGGGGCTTCCTGACTTTCCAAAGGAGGGAGAGACCCCGGGCCCTTGTATCCTCTAGCCTGTCCAAAGACATTATGGATATTGTTCATGTTTCTTCTGTAACGCCACTCTTCGGGAGAACGTCCAAGGTGATTCCTCGGCCCCTGTGAACCTAGGGAACGACAGGTTATTCTGACACGGTGACATTAGGATTGTTACCTAACGGCGCTTGAGTGACGAGATAAACCTGGACGACTTCAACGTCTTCAATGTCGAGAATATTACAGTACGTTTGTTTCGTGGGTGAAGGATCATTACAGTTGGTCAACAATTCTTAACTTTTCGTGCTTCAAATAGTTTCACAGCCTCTTGGCGTCGCGATAAAAGATGCCAGCGTATCGTACTGGATAGCCTTTTGATGCGCCCGTGATGTTGCCCACGTCACTTATTCGGGGCCGAGGGCCTCTGACAATTTTTCTTGTCTCCGTGTTCGCGAAATGAAGTGGCTATTCAATATAAAAAGGGAGAAAGTCCGTGAGTTCGGAAAGTATTGTAAACTCGCCACCCCCTCCACTAACTTATCACTATCATGAGGCGTATTGTGGTTGCTTGCGATGGGACTGGGCAGTCCGCGTCCAGAGAAATCAAGCCGACTACTAATGTTATCCGGTTCTGCCATGCACTGTCTACGGATTTCAACTCTACGCCCACGAACCCGACTCCTGCCCAGCAAATTCTCTTTTACCAATCTGGTGTAGGTACTGCAGCTGGAGGGCTTGTCCATGATGCTGTTGCAGGTAATGATTTGTGTTCCTTATGTCGATGCCAAGACTAACAGGGTATGTTCTATTTAGAGGGGACGGGGCTTGGCATCGACGATAACATCCTCGACGCGTATACGTTCATCATGAACAACTACATCCAAGATGACGAACTGTACATCTTTGGGTTCTCTCGTGGGGCTTTCACTGCCCGCGTGCTCGCCAGCCTCATTATCAAACTGGGCGTATTCAGGACCAAGTACCTCTCCGACTTCAAAGAAGCATTCAAAGCATACCGTACGAGCCCACAGGCCTGGGAAGAGCACCTGAAGAAACTCCAGACCGACGTCGAACACGACCTCGCTACTAAATTCGTTGCGCGGACACAGAAGGCCATCATTAAGGTGGTTGGGTGCTGGGATACTGTTGGGAGTGTGGGTTTGCCCGTCGTTCAGCCTATCTTTGGATTCTTCTCCGGATCGTCTGGCGTGTATGACCCGAGTCTCTTGGGCGATTCGTCCTCGTCGACGTTGTTTGCAAGAATTGATAATGCGTTCCATGCGTTGGCACTTGATGAATACCGACGGCCGTTCTCGCCTACCCTGTGGTACCTTCCGGATAATTGCGGTGGTCGGTCTTTATTATCTCGCATCTCGTTTCGATTCCCTGATATGTTTTGTGTACAGCCAATATCGAACAATGTTGGTTCCCCGGTGTTCATAGTAATGTCGGCGGTGGCTATGCGGACTCGGCGCTCGCTGATATCGCACTGGCTTGGATGATCGAACGATGCACACCTTTCCTCTCCTTCGACCCGAAGGAGTTAGATTACATCTCCGACCTCCACCGCAACCCCAAACCCACCTCACGCCCAGAGAACGAGGGTAAATACGACAAAGTGTACAAGGGCTGGGCCAAAGGCCGTCTATATGACTCCTACCGCGAAAGTTTATACACCGTTCAAGCACAGGGCTGGAGGTACCGGAGGCCGGGGGAGTATGGAGCCAAGGAAGGGGCGGATGGGCATTCAGTAGCTACTGAAGAGGTGATGCACGCAAGTGTGAGGGTGAGGTGGAACGCGAGGCAGGAGTTAAGGTGGAAGCCGGAGTCGTTGAGTGGGTTTGAACCGAGGCAGAAGGCGACTGGGGGCTGGGAGTGGTTCAGGCCTGGGAAGTGGGGAAAACCTGATTTGGTGATTGCGGAGGCACCGATTGAACCAAACAGCTTCGAGGCGGTGCTTAGGGATGGCACATGAACTCGCGATATTATGAAGGAGGGAATGTCGAATATTTATGAAATAATGTCGTTCACGAACTTTACTGATAATGTATAATGATACTGCTGATTATAGCCAAGGTCAGGTATAATCCTAAGATTAAAGAAACTGTCCGATAACCAGGTACAATTTCTCAAACTCTGTTCGCTTCTACTTTTTTGACGCAGTGTAGTATTATTTATGGCCTAACGTCCTGATTTTTGAACAAAAGGTATCTCAACTTGGGTGGTGGTAATGGTCATATCGCAGCATGAATTGTGACCGTACGCGTCAGTCACGATAAGAGTCCATTTGACATACCATCACGGCTCTTCGCGCAATCACATGACCCAATCTACAAAAAATAAATCCTCTCAAATCGCAACGCGTTGATCCCAATCTCGCCCTCACCCAACCACAACCGCCCCTTCAAACAAACATGTCGTCCCAACCACAGACCAACGGCCAACCGCCCGAACACATGCACGAAGAATACCAATACCTCAACCTCATCCGACGCGTCCTCGACACGGGCGACACGCGGCCAGACCGTACGGGTACAGGGACGCTCTCGCTCTTCGCCCCGCCCTCCCTGCGGTTCACGCTCTCCGACCGCACGCTCCCGCTCCTCACGACCAAGCGGACGTTCCAGCGCGGGATCATCGAGGAGCTGCTGTGGTTCGTGCGCGGGTCGACGGACTCGACGGTGCTCGCGAAGAAGGGCGTGAAGATCTGGGACGGGAACGGGTCCAAGGCGTTCCTTGAGAGCAGGGGACTTGGGCATAGGAGGGAGGGCGATTTGGGGCCGGTGTATGGGTTTCAGTGGAGGCATTTTGGGGCGGAGTATAGGGGGTGTGAGGAGAGCTATGAGGGGGAGGGGGTGGATCAGTTGAGGGAGTGTGTGAGGAAGATTAGGGAGGAGCCGATGGATAGGAGGATTATTATGAGTGCGTGGAATCCGAAAGGTGGGCTTTGGACGCGTCGTACTAGATTGTGATTGTGAAAATACTGACAACGCCTTTTTTTTTATGATTGGTTGTAGATATCCCGCTGATGGCACTCCCGCCCTGCCATATGATGTGCCAGTTCTACGTGCGCCTCCCACCCGCCTCCTCCGCCCCAGGAACCAGGCCCAAGCTCTCCTGCCTCATGTACCAGCGCTCCGCGGACCTAGGGCTCGGGCTCCCCTTCAACATCGCCTCCTACGCCCTCCTCACACACATGATTGCGCACGTCACGGACACGGAGGCGGAGGAGCTCGTCATCCAGCTCGGCGACGCGCACGTGTACCGCGACCATGTGGAGGCGCTGGAGGAGCAGCTCGTGAGGGTGCCCAGAAAGTTCCCGAAGTTGGGGTGGGCGAGGGAGGGGTTGAGGGATGTGGAGGAGTTTGTGTTGGAGGATTTTGTGGTGGAGGGGTATGAGCCGCATCCGTCGATTGCAATGAAGATGAGTGTTTGAAGGTGTTTTTGTATTGGATTGGATTGGATGTATGTATGTTAGGAGGTGGAAGTGCTATGATATATATCCATGTAGACATGCATGTACGTACGTATATATGTATATGTAAAGAGTGTAAAATCAAATTTCCAAACTATTTAAACATGTCACCAATTAACCCCATCTCGACGCATCGCTTTGAAATCCGGCAGTGGTGCAGGCGGGGACTGCGTCTGGCGCATCCGGCTGAAACTGGATCCAAACCCGAACCCACCGACGATGACAGGAGGGCTGGTCGCAGGGGAAGGCAAGGGCACGTTCACACTTGGGCCAGCGTCAGGTTTGACGGACCTGGGGCTAGTTTGTACTAGGTCCGTACGTCCCAACCGTGATCCAAACCCTCCAAACCCTGAGCCGAACCCGCCAAACCCAGTCCTACCGCCACCGCCACCACCACCAAGAACCGCAGGTGCTGATACGGGCGATGGCCCAAACCCCGACCCCGACACAGGTGTAGGTGCAGGTGTAGGCAGCGGAGCCCCAACCAGCGCCCTCGCACTCATACTCGGCTTCAACGCATCCTCACTATCCCACCCATACCCCACCCCGCCACCCGCCACCCCCAACGGGACGACCCTCACAAACGGGCGCGCGACCCTAAACGCACGCATCGCGCTCGACGCCTCGGTCGCGGGGGCAGGGACCGCGAGGCGGCGGAGGCGCGGGCAGACGGCGGTGTCGGGCGCGGAGCCGTCGTGCGGGTGCTGGGGCGCGATGTACCCGGGCACGGAGGCGCGGCGCATGCCCTGGGAGAGCAGCTCGATGAGGTGCTCGGCGTCCATGTTGCGTGCGGAGATGTGGGTGAGGCGGCGCATGTGCCGGAGGCACCACTCCCAGGAGGCGTTGGTGCGGGCGTGGGGGGGCCGGTAGATCGAGACGCCGGCGAGCTCGAGGACTTCGATCCCTGGGGTGCGGGTTGGGGTGGTGGTGTTGGGATTGAGGGAGGGGGAGAGGGAGGAGGGGTTGGTGTCCATACGGGCGAGCATTTTGCGCAGGGCGGTGGCTGTTTCTTCGGCGCGGCCGGGACGCTTGCCGTCTAGCGCATTGAGATGAAGGGTGTGCAGGGCGGGGACGACGAGTCGGGAGAGGAGGACGGGGTTATTGTTGGTGCGGAGGGAGAGGTGGGAGAGGGAAGGCATGGTGATTAAGGAGGTGTGGTAGAGGTCGGACGGAGACAGTGCCGAGGGAAGGGTTGGGGAAGGCTCGAGGGGGAGGTCGAGCCTTGTCTCGAGGTCAAAGTGAACAAGGACATGCGATGCAAGGAGGACGTCTACGATAGATTCGAGCGGGAGGGGGTGTGAGCGGATGGGGCGGACGATGGCGAGCGTACGCAGGTTGCTCAGGTTCGCAGCGGTGAGGCTGGGAATCCCCGGGCTGGTGAGTTTAAGGTAGGTCAGGGACGATAAGAGCGGGATGAATGCCGGGACCTGCTGTTCCTCGATAGGTAGCAGATCCGGGGTGACGAAGAGGGTCAGTCTGCGCAGTGCCACAGCGTTGTCCGTTGTAGATGCGGATTTGGAGGATAAAGATAGGGGGGCGTAGATGGAGTCGAGGAAGGAGTGTGCCTGGCGTTCGGTGTATGCGTGCAGGGCGAGCGAAGTGATGCGTTCTCTGCGACGGTGCAGGACGGACGAGAGGAGCGGGGCTTGTGCGCCCCGCGAATGGACAAGACTATCAGACTCGTCAAGGATAGGGGACGCTTTTGGGATCTCCACAGATACGTCCAACGCACACGCCCCCGCCATGCCAAACCACAGCTCAGCCTTCCGTGCAGCGCCCCTATCGATATCGGCCTCCTCAGAAATGGAGAGCCGCAGCCTGCGCCAGATGTGGGGGGAGGCGCGGGCGGCGCAGTGGAAGGTGCGGCAGACGGCGGAGAGGGTGAGTGGGGCGTCTGGGCTGGAGGAGGTGCAGTGAAAGAAGATTTCACCGAGTATCTCGGTTGGGATCGTCGTAATGGACGCCATCCTTTATCCTTATCCTGATTTCTTTCTTTTTTATTATTCTCTGCTGAGGGGAGGGTGGGTTTGGTGGTTCTTGTGAGAAGCGATGGAAGCTTTTATAGGAGGGGAAATTGCAACCTGGGCCTGGTAATATGTAGAATGTGTTTTTATTTTTTTTTGTGTGCCAAGGATTTAAGCTGCCATATGCATGACAAATGGGTAACAATCGTCAAAGAAAATCGCTGCTGCTTTTATCTTGCCGCCTATATACGGCAAAAACACGGCTCTCCGCTGAAACCCTGGAATTCCATATTCAGTCCCGATTGCCCGAAGTTGACCTCTGTTGACGAAAACTGGGTCTGAATTCCATGTGTACCGAACAAGAAGAAATAGATTAGTGGCTTTGGGGAGGGAGGGGTGGAGGAGAAAGGGGTTTGGAGAGGCGAGGTGCGGGTGGATTTGGCTGAATCGAGAAACACGGGCTTGAAAATCAAGAGGGTTGAGCTGAAATGGGTCGTTGCCAAGAAATAGGTGATTGATGCAGAAGCTTTTGCGATACAAAACAACGTGGACGCCACATGGAAGTCTTCCTCCTCGCCTTGGGCTTTTTTATGATAGTTTCTATGCTGCTGAGAGAGTGTTGGGGTTCGAGAGGGATTTGAATGGTTATTGAATTGCAAATTAGTAAGTACAGTCGCTGGTTATGATACCTCCATTTTATGTAGGCCAAATCTTGCCATGTGCAAGATACGGGATCCTCCGGTGTCGAGGTGTTCGCCGGCGGCCCGCCATTGGTCCGGATGATTATGACTCCTTTTCTTGGATTTTGGTGGTTGAAACTTGGGAGGGGACGCGAGGGACGCGACACTGATACCGAGCCCATTATGTGTCATGCGTTGTGTAGATCCTGGGATTATTTCGGATGCAAAAGTATTTATTTCGTTACTAGTTGTTTATTTTTGTCTTTGGTTGTGCGTTTGTATAACATGTAGAGGTTCTTGACTTCTTTTGCGAAACGTTCGGCCGTTGGTCTGACTCTTCATGACTCTTGAAACTTGAACAAGCGGTATTGACTCGTAGATGTATGTTTACACAAGATCTTTCTTCCTAGCTAGACGGAAGCTTTTGAATGAAAGGATGTGCTGGCTAAGTGCTACTTGTGTTTATACTTTGAGGATTTAGTTTTCAGGGGTTGACGTCGGCGAAGATCAGTTATTCTAATTTTAGCTGGCTTTTTTTCCTTTCGATTACTTGGTTGACAGTGTGCTGATGTACTCACTAAAATCCCTGCTTTACGTCAAAAAAACGTTCCAGAGCATCATTTTGGATTTATAGAATCCGAATCAACGCTCACGAACTTGATGGACCATCCGATTTTCATGACCCTGCACCATATTGTACATTTGTCATATGGTACATGTTACATATTGTTATGATCATGACATGTCATTCCTTTGCGCGCGCTGCCTCCGATGCACCGATACATATGACTTTGAAACAGGGAAGGCCATACATACCTGTCAGCTATATCCTCCGCCATCCGTCCGACGTCAGAGAGAAGGCTTGTGATCCTTCGTCCGGAACGGTTACTCGCCAGCCCTCGCCACCTACCAGTCACCAACCCCGGCGTGCCTTTCGGATTCGGGGCGGATCGTCAAGTACATAAGATGAAACAGATGTGTTGTACATATATCCAAGTGGATCAACGAGTCGTCGCCAGCGACGGTGATTGACTGGGATTGGACAGAATCTGGATTCGCTTGCAAATTTTAATTGTAATTTTGGTGACTGCTGGTGATTGATTTATGCCACGAATGATCAGGATATTAGTTTTGTTCACCCCAGTTGTTCCCCTCAGGAATGCCCAGCATTTTTTTAAAATAGACGCGCTGTATTTTTTCGTGTTTGCTTGTCGAGGCTCGGGTCGCTACGTAGGCAGACAATAATCTCCACCCTTCTAGGCGTGCACAGAAGACAATGTAGCGATGGGTGGATGCTTCGTAGCACCTGGTAGCGCTCTTAGCAGATTCAACAGGCTCTCTGAACCGCTGAACCCTCGCAAGCTCCGTAGACTCCGACATTTGCCGAGTAGCGACATTCCCAGTGATCGCCCCAAAAGGTGTTTCCCGGATCGGTAAAAGAAAAAACAACCACAAATAAAAGTGCTCCTCACCTCCGAGAGAGTGACAACACAGCGCTCTCTCCCAAACCACGACTCACCACCACCACCACCACCTGGGGCCCCCCCGACACTTCCTGGGCTTCCCATTCAGATAATCTACAATGTTGACAAGGCAAGTCCTGAGGCGCTTGCCAGGTGCAGCACGCTCGCCGAGGTCGCTAGCGGCGGCAGTCGCCACCGCGAAACTCGCTCCCCCCCACCATCGCCACCTTGCTACCGCCCAGCCACCGTCGCCCAACGACCCGTTCGCGAATGGGACGAATGCGTACTATGCGGAGGAGATGTACCGCCATTGGAGGCAGGACCCTAAATCAGTGCACGTTTCGTGGGATGTGTATTTTTCGGGCCTCGATAAGGGCTTGAGCAGCTCGCAGGCGTTCCAGCCGCCCCCAAGGTACCTCCCCAACCCGTCTGACGGCGCGCCTGCGTTGCATGTTGCGGGCGGGGCGGAGCTTGATGATCATTTAAAGGTGTGTATCTGTCGCTGGCACTTTTTTTTTTTTTTCCCCCCCCCATTTTTCCACGGATGATGTCATATAGCCTTTTATAGGTACAACTCCTCGTGCGCGCGTATCAAGTGCGTGGACACCATTTGGCGGAATTGGACCCTCTGGGCATCCTTGATGCTGATCTTGCGGACGTGAAGCCGCCTGAGCTTGAGCTTAGTCGCTATGGGTTCACGGAACGTGATTTGGACAAGGATATTACGCTTGGGCCTGGGATTTTACCGCATTTCGCTACGGAGGACCGCAAGTCTATGAAGCTTCGTGAGGTTATTGGGCTATGCAAACGGATTTACTGTGAGTTTGGCGTTGGTGTTTCTTTCACGCTCGGAGGCTTAGGCTTTGTGGTCTATAGGTGGTGCTGTGGGTATCCAGTATATCCATATTCCCGACAAGGAGCAGTGTGATTGGATTAGAGAACGTGTAGAAGTTCCCAAACCGTGGAATTATACTGTAGATGAGAAGCGAATGATCCTCGACCGTCTTATCTGGTCCGAGTCATTCGAAAAATTCATTGCTAGCAAATACCCCAACGAGAAGCGGTTCGGTCTCGAGGGTTGCGAGGCCCTCATCCCTGGGATGAAGGCTCTGATTGATCGCTCCGTCGACCATGGTGTCAAACACGTCACCATCGGTATGCCCCATCGTGGTCGTCTTAACGTCCTCGGGAACGTCATCCGGAAACCTATAGAGGCCATCCTCAACGAGTTCTCTGGGGACGCGGCTGATGACTGGCCAGCTGGTGACGTCAAGTACCATCTGGGTGCCAACTACGTCCGCCCCACCCCTTCCGGAAAGAAGGTCTCCCTCTCCCTTGTTGCCAACCCGTCCCACTTAGAAGCTGAGGACCCCGTGGTTCTCGGCAAGACTCGTGCTATCCAGCATTTCGAACAGGACGAAACGACACACAATACTGCCATGGGTGTTCTCCTTCATGGTGACGCGGCGTTTGCAGGTCAGGGTGTTGTTTACGAGACGATGGGCTTCCACAATCTTCCCAGTTACGGTACTGGAGGAACTATCCACCTTATCGTCAATAACCAGATCGGCTTCACTACTGATCCCCGTTTCGCCCGATCCACTCCTTACCCGTCCGATATCGCTAAATCCATTGATGCCCCTATCTTCCACGTGAACGGGGACAATGTCGAGGCTGTCAACTTTGTCTGCCAACTCGCTGCCGACTACCGTGCAAAGTACAAGAAGGATGTTGTTATTGATATCGTGTGTTACCGCCGTTACGGGCACAACGAGACCGACCAGCCGAGCTTTACCCAGCCTAGGATGTACGAGGCGATCAAGCACCAGCCGACACCGCTTACGCAGTATACGAAGTTCTTGGTTGGGCGGGGGACGTTTACGGAGAAGGATATTGAGGAGCATAAGAAGTGGGTGTGGGGGATGCTCGAGAAGGCTGCTGCTGCTGCGAAGGATTATGTTCCCACAAGCAAGGAGTGGCTTTCGGCTTCGTGGCAAGGGTTCCCGTCACCCAAGCAGCTTGCTGACCAGACCCTACCTACCCGCGCTACTGGAACTGATGAGGCGATCCTCCAGCGTATCGGTAAAGCGATCTCTACCTACCCGAATGGCTTCACCCCCCATCGTAACCTCGCTCGTATCCTTGCTACTCGCGGTAAGACTGTTGAGGAGGGTAAGAACATTGATTGGTCCACTGCCGAGGCGCTCGCATTTGGTTCGTTGGCCTTGGAGAAGATTCATGTTCGTGTATCTGGCCAGGACGTCGAACGCGGTACTTTCTCACAGCGTCACGCCGTCATCCACGATCAAGTGAACGAACAACAATTCGTCCCCCTAAATGATCTCGGCTCCAACCAAGCCCGTTTCGTCATCTGCAACTCCTCGCTATCCGAATACGGCACCCTCGGATTCGAACTCGGGTACTCGCTCGTCTCGCCGGACTCGCTGACGATGTGGGAAGCGCAGTTTGGGGACTTTGTGAATAATGCGCAGGTGGTGATTGATCAGTTTATCGCTGCGGGGGAGAGGAAGTGGTTGCAGCGGACGGGGCTGGTGATGAGTTTGCCGCATGGGTATGATGGGCAGGGGCCGGAGCATTCGAGTGGCAGGATTGAGAGGTTTTTGCAGCTTTGTGATGATCATCCGAACCATTTCCCGACGCCGGAAAAGGTGGAGAGGCAGCATCAGGATTGTAATATGCAAGTTGTGTATCCTACGTGAGTCTTTTGTGTGTTTTTCGGTTGGTGGTTGGTATTGGTGCTGATGGATTTGGTCTTGATAGGACCCCTGCCAACTATGTAGGTTTACTGGGACTTTGGTGTTGTGTGAAGACGCTAACGTTGGTTGTTTTCTATTAGTTCCATGTCCTCCGTCGTCAGATCCACCGTGATTTCCGTAAACCCGTACGTCATTCAGGACTCACCGGTGGTGCTACATTCTAACCTAACCTAAATACGATCAGCTCGTCGTCTTCTTCTCCAAGAGTCTCCTCCGCCATCCTAAAGCCCGGTCCGACCTTTCGGAGATGGTCGGCGAGACTCACTTCCAGAGGTATATCCCGGAAACGCAGTCGGAGGCTTTGGTTGCGCCTGAGGAGATTAAGCGACATATCCTTTGCACCGGTGTGTTGGGTGATTTTTTGATGGGGTTTGATGGCTTATTTTTTTTTTTGGGGGGGGGTTAGGTCAAGTGTATCATACTTTACTACAGGAGCGTGAGGAGAAGGGTATCAAGGATGTTGCGATTAGCAGGATCGAGCAGCTCTCGCCGTTCCCTTATGATCTTGTGAGTCCGGCCGTTATGCGCAGACCGAATAATCTCGGAAACTGATATACATTTATTCCTCAGCTTACTCCCCACCTCGACCAGTACCCTAATGCCGATCTTCTCTGGTGTCAGGTATGTGGTGTACGTTTGTTTTGTACCGGATGGGAGAATGACACCCATGTGTAGGAAGAACCCTTGAATAATGGTGCTTGGAGTTATGTTGGACCTCGGATCTATACTGCTGCTAGGGAGACCCAGCACCATAAAGGAAAGTACCCGTATTATGCTGGTCGGGGCCCGACTAGCTCTGTGGCTACTGGAAGCAAGGTATATACGATTTTCCGCCTTTTTTTTTGTTTTTGTTTTCAGGGACTGATCACCTGTTTGTTTACAGGCTCAACATAAGAAGGAAATCGAGGCGTTCCTTAACGCTGCTTTCGATACTTCGAGTGTTCCAGTTTGAGCTGCTTTAGGGGGCGTTCGACTGGGCTGACATGAGTGTTTGTGTGAATGAATTGGAAACGCGTAAACCCCCCTCGCCCGTTTTCTTTTTCTCGTTTCCATTCCCCGACTCTTGACGTAAAAAAAAATTTAAATGTGATCCTGCATTCAGGGCGCTCCCTGCATTTATCTACTATTAGTTTTATATATTAATACGCTGTTGTTGTAGTCTTGTGGACTTGATACTATGGCATGATGATCTTTTTTTTTCTTTTTTTTTCTTGGATAGGTTGGGCGTGAGATTGATAAGGTGTCTTAGAACGCTCATAGTGAGAATAGTTTCCCGAGGAATTAACCTGCGAAGGATGTTGAGGGTTGAGGCTTACATTACATGTATAATATTGATTGAACACCTCGGAGACGCGGTGGCGATGAATTGTTCCATCGAAATTACAGCAGTCATTGACATTCAGCGATGATATATCCAAAATGAGAGTTCCTACGTTTATTGAGAGTGACAGGGCGCCACCCAGCATCACACATAAGCCGAGCGTGGTGTGATAAAGTGCGCTCTTGTCCGTTGAGGAGGACTTGCATCTAAAAAAAAAAATGAAGACTCAGCAAGGTGTGTGCAAATTCCAGAAAAAATGAGGATGTCAGTCTCACGGTCATGTCAATCCAGTACACATTGGAAGACGCTTTCCCCATGTTGGCGAGCAGCGGTGCGGGAACCTTCGAAGATTCCGCTCCGGCGATGTCAACCTCTCCGCCAACGTCGTTACAAGAATAGGGAATCACGTAGTCTCCCAAGAGAAGTTGGGTTGAAGGACTGGCGGCTTCCCGGAGGTTCCGCAGTATTTGAGTGACGAGATGATCAGGCCAGTCGTGGCAGATAGTTCGCACAAGGAAAACTGCTGTGTTTTTCTGGGGTTGTTCTTTAAAGAAATCGTGGACTAGAACAGTCTGATTGTTTTTTTTTTTTTGGATGGTGAAGCCGCGTTACCTACCTTGGAACGAAACCCTTCCTGATCCGACAATGTCAGGTTTCGAATTATTCCAGTGCTAAGATGACGTTAGGACAAACGTTATCGGTATGTACCGAGGTGCCTACCTCCTTCGCTTGGGCGATGACGGGCTCACGGTCTTGGATGACGAATGACAGAGATGGATGTTCGACTGCGATTATCATCGACGGGGCGCCGGTTCCTCCTCCGACGTCGACGACAACACTACCCGGCGCCAAAGAAGACCAATTATATCCTTCATATTGTGATAAATATAGAAAATCGAAGGTCTGCATTAACGGGAACTAACCCTCGAGAATTGTGTCTGGTGGATCCCAGAGCGATGTGCCCCGGATGCAATCAGCATATCTCTCGAGACGATAGTGGTTTGATGGTTCCTCTAGCCATGGGAAATATACTGAACTCGTGTTCATGGCCATTTGGAGGGCCGTGTGGTCTGGCGCGAATGACTTGCCGTGGTCTTTGTCTTTGAGAGTTTCTAGAAGATATGAGGAGGCCTTGGCAACTTCATCTGTGCTATATTCACCCAGGTTCAAACGCGTCAAGGGTGGTTTTAGAAACAACCCACAAGGTGCCGATGTAGCCGGCGATGCCAGGCGAGTCCTTGTACTTCATCGCAGGCCTGAAAACACAAATAAATTGGTTAGCTATACCCATGCTAATCGAACAAGAAGAAGAAAAAAGGAAGCACAAACTCTATTTTGAGCTTGTGAGTCTCCTTTCCAGAATCGAAGAAAGATGATACACGGTTGTTTGCGAACTTGTCAGGTGAGGTTTCAGTGAAAATGTGATGGGATGACAATACTCTCAATATTCGGGCTGATGATCACGAGTCAAAAATAGCCCATCAATAGTAACAAAGCTCACCAACCAAGCTTGGTGGGCTCCACATCACATTTCAGTGCAATGTCGTTAACGTGGCAATCAGGAGAGTTGTTCTCCCGAATGATTTCAGGTATATTGAGATTTTCGGCAATACGAAGGCAGGAGGAGAGTTGATACTTGTATGCACATAAGTAAATTCGTATGGGGAATTGCGGCTGGAAAAGTACTGACGATTGATGAACCATCACATAGTGTTTCGAATGGGTGTCGCATGGTCAATAGAATCTGAAAAGCAGACGCGACACAGACGTTGATCATATTCACTGCATCCGGACTCCTAGCTAGATCCTCTGCTTTAGACTTTGAGAAAGGTACGTCCAGTGATGGAAAGTCAAGGCTGTGTGTAGAGTAGAGTTCTTCGAGACTGTCAACAGACCTCTTTAGGTTGTCGAGCAGCTGGCGAATTTTCGCAAAAGTCATCTCTGAAAAGAAGAAAAGCTATCGAACCAAGTTAGACGGGTAGAAACTTGATTATATGCTCAACGCCACGCTCTCCCTACTGACATGACCACTTTATACAGTATAGAGTCCGCGTTTGCATTGACTTCCATTCCTGGCCTGGGAATGAGAATCGTATTAGACCCCAAAATTACTCACGCATCTAAAACTTTGAAACTGTAAACGGTCATATGCTTGTGAAATTTAAGACAGCCACTCTATATTGTTCGTCATTCCTCGATGATTTCGGCCTTTCCAAGCTGTTTCGGTTGTGGTTCAGCCCTCATGTGCCCCTGCCTCTATCTCGATATGGTTTGGGAAAATAATTTCATGGGAAATTATGGTTTGTATTGGGACAAGCAGTTAGACCTGCCAATGGGATCCACACTATGTTAAGATCAATAGTGGATCAGAAATTCGGTGGCATCATGACAGCCGTAATGAATGGATTTGAAGCGGAAATACTCAAGCATCTGGTGGTGTTGGTGGCATAGTTCATTCGAATCATTTTACTCGATTGATAGAAAGATTTCTGCGGCCAGTCAGCTAATAGTCACACAGAAGGTAATTATCATGGTAAAGACGGAGTTCAACTTTAAGGTTGAAGTTTTCCGAGTCTTGATGCATTACATAATCGTCATACTTATCGTCCTCCGAAAGGTAAGTTTGAACTTCGATCAACTCGGACTAAATTGTAAGTTACTTGGCAGCGCCATTTCTTATGCGAGTATCGTAACTATTTCTACCATTACACTTGCTTACCACTTGTCTAATCTAGATAGAATCCGGAACACCGACAATACAATTCACGCCCGACTAAGGTCGAGCCTTCGATATTAACCCAATATTTTCTTGTTTCTTAGACCCATCTATTGATGAGCATCATGCCACTAGCTACAGGATGTACCGGTTTACGGGTGCTTCAGCGCTCGCTAATCGCACGGTCATGAAACTCCCAGCTCCAGATTCCATTTATTAGTTCGAGGTTAGGCACATTTTTCGGACTAGCAACCATGATCCCAACTCTTCTCGATTCCAAGGATTCTCCGTCGATTTCTACCTCACAAACAGATGTTGTCATTATTGGTGCAGGTCCAGCCGGTCTCATGGCTGCCCAAGCTCTTGCAAATCTTGGTATAGGTGTTGTAGTAGTCGAGCGCCGGTAGGTATCCCAGACAGGAGTTACATTTATTCTATCCAACATGATTTGGTAGAGCCCCGAACGAAGTATACGGTAATGCAGACGGGCTACAGCCACGCACGCTTGAGATCTGGCAAAGCTATGGCATGCTTGACAGGTTTTCTCAGCGCGCGTCAGCAATGCACGCTTTAGTAGGCCTTATGCTCTCTCTATACATTATTTATATGAGCTGACTACGAACAGGTCACGTACGATAAGCAAAAAGGCGGAGGTATCAAACGGGGTATCCCCTCCTGGAATATCGTGGTAGATTGCAGATATCCGTATGAGCTCACTGCAAGCATACGCATAATCGAGAGCACATTGCGTTCTGAATTTGAGCGTAAAGGGGGTCTCGTCACTCAACCCGCTCAGCCATTAGAAATAATTACCGATAATGAGAATGGCGTATCCGGTGGCGGCGTCACCGTGGGTATGTTTCAAATCCACAATATCGTCTTACTAATAACGGCATAGGTAAAAGTACAACATTTATCTAGAAAGGATAGTCAAGAGACTCTTGAATCACGGCATCCGATGACAGCGGAAATAGAATATATTCGCGCAAAATATGTCATTGGGGCGGATGGTGGGTATTTTATGATCTTAATGTGCATTCGATTTGAACGAGCCGTACGATCCGATCATTGTAGGCGCACACTCTTGGGTACGCCGCCATCTTGGCATACAACTACAGGGCGAGAAGACCGGTGATTTGACAAGCTTTCTACTTTTGAAAAGTAATGCTAAGCTCTCAAATGGTAACAGAGCACGTGTGGGGTGCTATCGATGTATGGGCCGACACTGATTTCCCTGATTCACGCTTCAAGTGTATCATTCAATCCCCTCAAGGTGCCATCATAGTAAGTGGCTTTAACTAGTGTCAACTATTAGTGTTGTGATATGCTACGGTGTAAAGATTATACCCAGAGAAGAAGAAAAGCTTCGGATATATGTGCAGTGCTCATCAGATGACAAGCCTATCCGTGGATCTCCGTCAATCGATGAGATTGCAGCAATCAAGGAAAAACTCCTTCGTGTGAGTGAACCGAAAAGATTAATATTGTTACATCTTGAAGTTCAACGCGACATGATTTAGCGAATCACGGAGAGCCTTCAGCCGTACTCAATCAAATTTACACGGGTATTCTGGTCTACAATATTCTCAGGTGACGGTCGTGCCATCAATATCGTACAGTCTTGAACCTAATGTCGATATCCTTAGTCCCACAAAAGGTTGCCAGCGCATTTCGTGTTGGATCAACATTTATTATTGGTGATGCATGTCACACCCATTCCCCTAAGGCCGGCCAAGGAGCCAATGTATCCATGGGAGACGCGCATAATCTTGGTCAGTAGTTCTTCACGTAAATATAGGGTGGCGATTAATATAATGGGCTAGCATGGAAAATGGCATGGGTATTACGGGGTTGGAGTAGTGAATCGTTACTGGATACGTATGAGGTAGAGCGACGGGCGTTGGCACTCGAGCTCATTGAATTTGATAAAGCCATCTCGGCATCTTTGGATGGATGCGAGGCGTCAGTGTATCATTCGTGGGTACTCCGACCATATCTCAGTTGCTAGATTTCATTGACACCTTCTCAATTTGTAGTATGTTGCATCAGCAAAACTTGTTCAGCAGGTATGCCGATTTCCCGGCTTATATTTCGGGAAAATGCCTTATGTTTTGCTTGGAGTGGGGTTGGGATCCAATATAACTCGAAACTGACCGTTGGCTCATCTTCCCGAGTAGAAGAGAGGCCTACTATCAGCGCTCTACTGAGTGTCGGGATGCGCCTCCCGCCGGGAAGGATACTCCGCTTCGGAGATTGGAACTTGATGGACATGCAAGACCTAGCTCCTTCGGATGGATTGTTTAAGATCCTGATATTTTGTGGTGACGTCCTCGATGAAAATAGATTCAAGGCACTCAAGAAGTTCACGGGTGTGTTCGAATCGCTTGACAGAGGAAAAAATAGTTTATCAGAAAGATTCACTATGCACGCGATCGTTCACAACTCTAAAGAGACTAACATTCGTGATCGGGTCTCGCCCTCCCTTCGTAATTGGAAAAGGTAAATCTATATTGATGTGTCATACCAGCTTACTTCTCGCGACCCACAGGATTTTTACAAGCGCCGATGGCAATAACGCAGAGTTGTACTGCCGTTATGGGATGTGTGAGCAAGGTGGTGTTCTAGTTGTACGCCCGGACGGGTATATATCGATGATGGTAGAGGTTTCAGAAAGCGGCGGTATTCGCATTTGTGCGTTCCTCAGGAGTTTGTAGCCCGCATATTAATTATACCCTGTTTCCGATGGTTGTGGGGCTGGCGCAATTATTCAATGACTTAGTACGATTGCATCATGATGAGCTAGATATCAACCTGAGTGCCGAGTAAACAGATGTTTAGTTGAATGGAGTATTACTGAACCAGAGTGAGAAGTATGCGAAGTGCCTATAGGTACCGCCTGGCCTTGCAAATACCGCACCTCGGTGAGGTCATTATTTTGTGTTTTGATGAGATAGCGTCGCATCGAATCTTTGTTACGGATCCCGATCAGGTTCAAGCCATGATGTTCGGAATAAATTCAAAGTACATTTATAAATAAGGACGGCTCTAAAATGCTCCAGGCCTATTTCGACTCCTTGACAACAAATTCTATGATGGCCGATTCTCCGGCATCCCATAATTTCTCGAATACAAACCCACATTGCTCCCTATTTTGAGTTAAATTAATATAAGGATATGGGTTTATATAGGACGCACCCCATCACGATGAACTCTTGGAGGGTTCGCTCCTTGCTATTGAAAAGATTCAACATGTTCATGTCCTGTTGATACAGACGGACGCGACCCATCCCATAATTCGGCAGAAGAGGTTCTGGAGCCTAGTAGGAATAAAATAAACAAGGGTGAACATCAGAGTTATGCTAAATAGGGGACGTACCTGGTCGAGAGCACCATCCTGACGGACGACATGTTGCAATACAAGTTCATCTACGGAAAGTTGGGATATGATGGATTTTATTTTTACTTTATGAGTGAGAACTTACGCAAAAGGAGTTTGCTGCCTGGTTTCACAGCTTTGTGAACGTTGTTAAGAACCTTGATACACTCAGCATCAGGCCAGTCGTGCCTGTAGTAACTGTCAGCTCCTAGGATATCATTGGTTGAGTTCACTGATACGCACAGTACGTGACGAAGCTATTGATGGAAAGAAAGTGTTTATCAATCAGGGCTGCGTTATGTAAATACCAAATGATTGCTCACATAGTAATAATCGCAAGAGGCAACTGGAGTTTCTTTGAAGAAATCGAGAGGTTGGAAACTGACCAGTGACTTTTGGACAAAGTCAGGCCTTTCTTTTCCCCATAACTTTGAAAATGCACAAAAACAACGTGAATTCTTGTTTTATCAGTGACCTAAAAATATTCGGCTTCGTACCTCTTTTGCTTGTTCCAATACAGCGGGCGTATCCTGGATGACAAATTTGAGCTGAGGGAATGGGCTGACAAGGTCAAGCATGATATGGCCATTTCCTCCCCCAACATCACATATGGTAGTACCTGGTTGGCAGGCACCCCACGGATACACTGCAGAATGACATCCCATAAGTGATGGAGAAACAGAAAGAAAATTGAAGTCCCACCTTTGGGAAGCATTCCTTTACCCGTAACGGCACCCCACCCGATCATAGCTTGGGAAAAACGCTATTCAAGAAAAACATTCAACATATTTATTTTAGAATCCATACAAGGAGTCCCTTACATCCAAACGTAATTTTCCTTCAGGCTGTGTTGATAACGTGAATTAGCTTCTGCAAGTATGAAGCACAAAACGTAAATCACTGTTTCGTAGTAGTCAAATGGCGAACAGCCGTGTCCGCGCACAAAGGACGTATCAGCTACGCTCAACGAGGGTCCGGTTTTCGAGTCGGATAATGCCTCATTCAAGAATACTGCACCCTTATGGACTTCGTCGGTCCTGGAAGATGTATGCGTTACAAAGTAAAAATAAAAAAATAGGAAAAATAGTAGGCGCATACATGTGGCCCACTAAACCTGCGACGGGATCTTTTGATTGTAACTTAATACTGAGACGGTTGTTGGCAAAAATATCAGGGCTGACTAAATATGGATCGTATTAGAACAGATATGTTGAGGTGATCGAAACGGTTTAACCTTCACGGAAGCAATGTCTTGTTGCAAGCATACGGAGGACCCTCCCAAGTTTGTTTTGATCTAATCCAGTGGCTTTAGCGATCTCCGAAATGTGCATCCCGTCAGGTTTCTCTGCCAAAACATCTGCTACTTTGGCATTACAAACGACAAGGAGAGCGGCGGGTTCATAATACTTTGATAAGAACTTTAGATTATATATATTTTGTTGAGGGAGAGAACACAACATACCCCATAGCTTTTCTATCTCGGTAATCGTCAGAAAGGCCACATCAAGACAGAAATATATCAACTTACGTTGGCAAGAATATGTCCCGGACTTGCCACTGCATAGCTAAGCTGCGCACATGCGGCCTCGATGGTACGCACAGCTTTCGAAAGAGCTAGAGACATGTCTTCTGGAGCATCGAAAGGTCCTGGAGCAGTGGACTCTAGTGAAGGAACGGCATGTCCGGCTTGGCCGTACTCTGAGATGACGACCTTGACTGCATCGGAGATGATATTTACAAGCGAGGTAAGACCTTCAGGGTTCGATGGTAAGGCTTGGGAGTTGGGTTTACTCATGGGTTCTGACTTTTTGGTATTACTTTGGCGTCGAAAATTGAAACGGGGGAGTGGCATGTTCAGGAAGGTTTCTTAGGTTCAAATAGTAATTTAAGTAATGATTTTCAGCAAGAATATCCGAGTCGTGGTAAACTATCTGCAATGATATATATTTTTATAGATGAGAAGCTGATGAGCGCTGTCGGACGCACCAATCCTGCAGAGAAGCTGGAATCACGAAAGAACCTGCAGGCTACCAATCGCCCCTCGAGAATAGATCTTTTCCACGCATTTTGACTGATATCACGAATACGTTGCGAGTATGTTGCGCCATAAAGGTATGGAGTCCTACATAGGACTCACTGATGGAAACGATTGCCAGTTAAGACCGTCGGAGTAGGACACACGCCACGGCATTTTGGGGACTGGCTTATGTAATATCCTAACAATGGGGGCCATGACATCTGCCAAAACTGACTCGGACCTTCACCTTAACTATTCTAGTCGCATCTCGTTATCTAGATAGACAATTAAAGACTCCCATGAGGTCTTCGGTACACATTCCCCATACGAACTCAAGAATCCCCCCCAGTATAGTCACGGCGATGATAATTGTCATTTGCGACCTGCCATTCCAGCCGGCCATCTTTTCAGTAAACATTGAGCGACTACACACAAATGTAAGTCTATGTTTTGCCTTATGACACTTGCTAAGTACTGTTATGACATAGTATTAACTCTATACAATCAAGCACCCGCACTTCAGGCCTCAGCCTGGAGCATCAAGAGTTACTCTGGATAAATCCCCGATGCGTATTATGGTCAACGTTAGGCCGGAGGTCCAGCAGTGTGTACATGCATAAGTTAAAGCCGGAGGCTAATTCTTCACCATCGCGGGCATATCGATCCGTGGGCCACGGAGGTTGATCGGCTGACAGTTACACTCACTATCATCACACTTACACGGTTGGAGCTGTGCACTCTTCAGTGAGAAGAACTTGACTCTTTTGTAAGGCGTTGATTGTTTGTCATCCTTGTGTCAATCTTACGTTGCTCACAAGCGGTATACCATACCAAGCGACCTTTCCATGTTAGGTCATGGCACGACGTCGTGTCTGGGTGCGAATACACAGGCTTCACTCCTTTACGAATATTCTGATGAAACTTCAATATTTACACTTGCCATGCGTTAATCTAACATGCTCCAAATAACTTTGATACCTTGAATGATGTTAACATTGCGGCATACAGCATTTTTATCAAGTTCCCGGAACAAACGCTAAGGAGACTGGTGGCTCCCTTTAACCAGAAATGCAAGCGTGTTTCCTCCGGCTCGGTACGAATTCTAGCATATGGGGAAAAGGAAGGATCACTAATTGTTTGAAGTTCATCACGTTTCATTTTTCTCTTTTGACTTACAAGTCAGGTCTAGAAGTCGAGCGGTTCCCCTCACGTCTAGTTTTTTTTTACGTTTTGTTTATCTCCGCGTGGATCTCCCCCAAATACATCGTTAGTGGGTGTCATTGACCACAAGAGAAATAACTGATTTTAACGCGCTATCAATCAAACTACTACTCAACTAGACACTGTATATTTGATACCCACTTCTGCCTTCATATAACGAGGCGTTTTCCCCTCCAATCTAGAGTGAGTTTAGCTCTACAAGCTCCTATCGACCAAGTGGTCAGATCGAAGAAGCAAACATGGACGCACTAGCCACGGCATACTTGCATCTGTATGCTGCCCTTTCGATAACCTTAGGAAGATCGCTCACGGTCTCTATTATAGCAACAGTAACTATATGTTCCAGACATCGAATTATGTTCTGTACATTTGGGACCATGGTAGGTTGTTGATCTATTCAAGAATACTGTGATACTCATATTTATCTCTGTAGCGATTACTTTCTCCGATGAAGTTGAAAAAGTTTGGTCGCAGCCTTTCACTTTCGCTTCACTTCTATTCTATATCAACCGGTACATTACACATTGCCAATTCCTTATTCTTCAAGTCGGTAAGAAAAGAATTAACTATGTCTGATTCCGTAATGAATTGAATCATACTCAAGAGTTTCACGAAACAACGTGGACCCACTCTGTTCGTATATCTCAGATTTTTCTTAGGTTTCTCTGACTGAAACATCACTCCTGAAGATGTACTCTTTCTACTGAAATTTCCTTGTATCCATAATACCAACTTCTCGCCAGGTGCGACCGATACGTCAAGTTTGCGGGAGCTACCACACTCTGTCTCGTGGCCGGTGGGTAGCAAAAATCGAATCGACTCTATCAGCTAAAGTTTGAAGTCTCTCCACAGTCGCAGAACGTAAGTAACACAGACTAAATTATACCTGCTCATACTTACTCATGATGCTAACAGTTTCGCTGATACTCCGTGTCCATGCTATATATCTTGGCAACAAATACATTCTCATGTTCCTACTTCCACTGCTTTTACTGCAAGTAGTATTTAGTGGATATGGCGTTTCTCATGGAATGCGTAAGCTCATACCTCTCCGAATTCTATAGAATGCTTTAATTACGAATCGTAGGTGTACCTTTACCGGACGGCTTCCCAGGTGTGTAACGCCGATGTTTTCTCTCTTGCTTCTTCCAGTAGTTTGACCCACATATTGTTTAGGATGTGTACTAACAGGTCGTGATCAATGGATTGCCGCTCTGTGGGCAGCGCCGCTACTCACGGATACATGCATCTTTATCCTAACCATATTGAGGACAATTCGCTACAGAAGGCAGAATATCCACATGACGTGAGCCTCCAGTTTCTCTAGAAAATTTTCGGATTACTGATCATGTGCCACTTCATAGCACTATGCAAGTAATCCTTCGTGATGGAACGATATACTTCGCTTTGATTTTCAGTGCTAATCTGATGAATACCCTCATTTATTTCGTAAGTTTCCTTACTCTTCTGGAAAGTTTTTGGCTCTTAACCGTGCCTAGTTGGCTGTGGAGGACCTGAAGGCCATGGGTGCCAGGTGTGTGATTTATCTTGATAGTCGCTTTTAGAATTGATAATGATATGACATATCGTGTAGCTTTAGCCAGATTCTGACTGCGATAATGATCTCGCGGCTCCAGCTAAATCTCCGGCGTGCGGGTACTTTTCAGCTTGACTCCAACAAGGCAGCCATAGCTCCAATACGCTTCCAACCTAATGACAGTGATCGTCAAAAGTATGAGAAGGCCGAGACAACGACATTCTTCTCTGTTGGTAACCTGGGAGGAGAACTCCATGGTACCTTTTTTGAAGATGCACTTTATGGGGAAGATACAACCCTGGCAGATTCTACACAAGTTTATTTGGACGATGTCGAGCTTGATGATGTTCATGGACATCGTCCACAAGCTATCAATCACGGGGAATTTGTGAAGGTTTGATAACTTCCATCCATGGTAGTCTAATTTTGTTTGTTCAGATTTCCCTTGTAAATATATTCCGTCTTGGGGTTTGATGTTTACTTGAACAAGATCCGTGTTTCCTCTGTGACGTGGTAGGGATGGGAGATACTTGATAAGTGATATATCCCGTGCAACCGACTGCTGTCTTTGGGGCGATGTCGAGATCGTGACGTGAAGCCAAGAATGAAGGACAACCCCTGAGGGATTAGACAGGATCATTGTGCGCTGCGATCATGGCAAGGCACATGGGTTTTGGTGTTGCGCGTGGGTCCTGGTGGACATACATATGTACATGTTTTGGTTTGGTCAGGTTTGGTTGTGCCTAGATCTCGTTCAAAAGTGTAACCAGGTGTAACACGTTCTTTCGAAGATTTCCATATTGCAACTCAATGGCTGCTTGCGTAACAGAGTATACGTATCGATAGTCCCCCGTTTTCGTTGGTTGGGCATGAGTCGGCGGAAGACGGCTCTTGACATTCCGGAACAAACCTCCCACTTTTGGATCACGTGGTCGGGCTTTGCCCACTTCTTTCACAACCCGGTGTCCCAATCCTTCGAACTTGACAGTGGAAAAGACAATATGGTAAAAACTCACCACAAAAATTTTGGTACAGAAATTCTTCAATCACGTCCTAAAGTAGGCCACGGTCTATGTGATAATGGGACAGCCGCCAGCAACGCAAGTTGAAGTTTTGACCCAACGATTCAACCTCAAGGATAATGCCGGATTTTCCAATTCTACGCCTTTGACCTCACGATCTAGTGGAGAGGGACAACTCTAGTTAGACATAACGGCTATCAAAAATCCGATACTATCGCTTTCAAGCTAACAGCGTATTTCAGGGCTTGTGCGGGGAAATCATAAATGTGGGTTGTTACGGCTATCTTAATGTTCTTCGTACATGCACATGTATTGATGGAAGACTCAAGGGCATCAGAGCGCCCCACTAGGGATATTCACTATATTAGTCCTTTGAAATGCTGTCACATTGCTGGCATTTATTACCTTGGACTCTTGATAAAAGTTGTTATCCCAGATTCAGGGTCCTCGTCATGACCTCTGCCTTTTCCGAGTCCCAATTGACGGCACCGTTTTCTACTTCAGAAACGGATGTCCTTGTTATTGGTGCAGGTCCCGCTGGACTTATGGCCGCCCAAGCCCTTGCACGGCTCGGTATCAAGGTGATTGTCGTGGAGCGCCGGTGTGTAATTCAGGTTCTCTCTCTTTTCTTATCCGTGTTTTTATCACGCTTTTGCAGGAGCCCTGGAGACACCTATGGGAATGCCGACGGTCTTCAGCCTCGCACACTTGAGATCTGGCAGAGCTATGGCATTCTCGATGATATTTTTCATCGCGCAATAGCGGTTCACGCCCTAGTAACTTCCTTCCTCACAGCCTCTTATAACAATTACTAACTATTTGTAGGTGACTTATGACAAACAAGGTGATGGCGGTATCGAACGGGGGGTCCCTTGCCAAAATATTGTAGTGGACTGTAGATATCAATATGAGCTAGCGGCAGGCATTCATATTATCGAAGGCACATTGCGTTCCGAATTTGAACGCAATGGTGGCCTTATTATGCAGCCTGCACAACCTGTGAAGATGTTTACAGAGCATCTGAACGGGAGAGACGATTGTGGCGTTCTTGTAAGTATATAGAATTGTCCAATGACGCCCCGCTAACAACCATCTAGGTGGAAACACAGTCTCGTGATGCAGCCTTGAAGCACACAACACAGAATACCATTCCTACCCAATCCCCAATTGTGAGGAAAATGGAATATATTCGTGCGAAATATGTCATTGGAGCTGATGGTATGTTTCTTTCCCATAAAAATAAGTTACTTGAGCTAACTACTCGTATACCAGGTGCACACTCTTGGGTACGACAGCATCTCGGAGTGAAACTAGAAGGCGAGAAAACAGGTACAGTACTGACGATCCTAATACGGGTGCTAGAGTTAATCCCTTGCCCTATGATAGAACACGTGTGGGGGGTGGTAGATTTTTGGGCAGAGACAAATTTTCCTGATTTCCGTTTGAAGTGCATCATTCAATCACCGCAGGGTGCTGTGATCGTAAGTATTTGGAGTACTGGACCGGTGTGTCCTACTGATGTAATAACAGATCATACCCAGGGAAGAAGATAAACTCCGTATTTACGTACAGTTTCTCCAAACCAACAAACTTGCACGGGCGTCCTCAGCTACAACAGCCGAAGAGATTAAGAAGAAAATTCTGAATGTGAGTAATAAGCGGATTTATTTTAGGGGCCATACCATGTCTGATCGGGGGCGACTCAGCGAATCGCAGAGAGCCTATTTCCTTACACAATTACATTTATCCATATATTCTGGTATACGATATTCTCAGGTGAGGAGCGTATAACCACTCCCGCGAGACCGAGGCTTAAAGGCCATGTAGTGCCGCAGAAAGTTGCTAGTTCATTTCGTGTTGGTTCGACCTTCATCATTGGCGATGCATGCCATACCCACTCTCCAAAGGCGGCCCAGGGAGCTAATGTCTCTATGGGGGATGCGCACAATCTTGGTGAGTTAGCCTGATGAGCCATCGGAATCGTTCATTCACAGCTAGCTGTGACTCTGTTAGCATGGAAATTAGCATGGGTTTTACGAGGATGGAGCAGTGGATCATTGCTGGACACCTATGAAATTGAGCGACGGGAGTTAGCGCTGCGGCTCATTGAGTTTGACAAGGCCATATCGGCATCTCTTAATGGGTGTGAGGCCTCGGCATACAGTTCGTGAGTCGCAAAAAAGGCCTTCTCAAATAACGACCGAAACCACCCACCTTCATAGAATGTTGCATCAACAGAATCTGTTCAGTAGGTATGTCCAATCTTTTACTCCGGTTCTACGTAAAATTTCTTATCAGCGCGCCTACACCAGTGGGGTTGGTATCCAATATCAGTCAAGTCTTGGAATCTTAACCTCCCAGACGCCTTCTTTGGCCAGCCTCGTTGTCGGGACGCGCCTCCCACCTGGGAAAATCCACCGCGTTGCGGATTGGAATATAATGGATATACAAGATCTGGCCCCCTCGGATGGTTTGTTCAAGGTCCTGGTATTTTGCGGAGATGTCTTTGACGTGAAGAGGTCTAACATGCTGAGGGAAATCACTGAAGTAGTTCAATCACTGGAACATGAAGAAAAGGACTTCCTGGAAAGATTCACAGTACACATAATTGTTCGAAACTCCAAGGAGGCCAATATATGGGACCAAATACCTTTCTTTCTTCGCAACTGGAAGAGGTACGCCATCAATAATAAATTCCGCACCATATTCACCTTTGAGTCGCGTAGGGTTTTCACAAGCACTGGAGCTGATTCCGAGGACATATATCACTGCTATGGAATTTCTGAGAAGGGCGCGATGGTGGTTATTCGTCCAGATGGCTATATATCGATGATTCTTGAT
Organism: Collybia nuda; assembly: GCA_015584075.1. Classification (NCBI taxonomy): domain Eukaryota; kingdom Fungi; phylum Basidiomycota; class Agaricomycetes; order Agaricales; family Clitocybaceae; genus Collybia; species Collybia nuda. Next base: position 343,706 of record MU150245.1, read on the forward strand.
GTTTCGGAAAGAAGCGCTTTCTCCTTCTGTGAGTTCTTGAGGGCATTGTAATTTTTTTTTTTTATGTCGCGCTGCCTGGGCAACAAAGTTCATGTCACTGAAATGGTATTAAATTTCTCTAAGAAGTCGCGAGAACCGACCAATGAGGCTACATATCTTGTAATTACATAATATGCATAAACTTGAACGTGAGTGCATTTTTCAAGGTTTCAATCCCGCGATCCGAAGGTTTGGGGTTTAGGCTATCGATGAAGGTAATTCAGGTACGAAGTTGATTTTTTATTTATTTTATGAACAATACCTAATATCTGATTCCGCTAAGACCGCTAACGATGTTCTAGAATGTCACTCATACCCCCTCCAGCAGAGTTCTCAAGGTAGGCTAGCACTGCTCACCGAGATCATCAGCCACGAACGAAAGTAGACTTCTTCCGAAATCGCAAATCTTGCTGCAAGAGGGGGGCGGGCCGGGTTTGTAAAATATCAATCGTGAATATACCGCAGAAAAGGTTCGAGAGGCTGCTTATCCGTCTGATTATGTCTGTTCGCGAAGAGTTATTGATGAATGTAAGAAGAAGAAGCTTAAAAGGACAGCACGTGTTCACCAACATCACGTCAGCTGGCTGTGCATCAATCTTCAGCGCGACGCTGAGGTCGTCATCGTCATGCTATAAGCCGCTTCACAACGCTCCCCGAGCTGAGCGAAAATCACAGTGTAAGTACCGGTGGAGGTAGATGGGCTATCCAGGCCTTTCTTTTGGCCACATGTGTATCACTAATTCTTCTCCGTCCCAGCTTACTTGGTCGCGTGTCAACGATCCACATGTTCAACCTTCGGGGCTATGGAGCTTTTTTGTCACCAACCTTGGCATATAATGCGACTGCCCATCGAGTATTGCACTACAAAATATTCCCCATCGTTTCTCGATACGATATGGTCTTTCGTATCAGTGCAGCATTCTTCGGCTTCCTGGGTTTACTGAACCTAACTGGAGGTAGTATTGCCAAGCAAAAATTGTTATTTGTTGAGACTCATGCCAAGAGAACAGCTGTTCCTTACAACACTTTCGACGGTGACGGCTTCCCTGCTTGTAACAATGTGGCTCAAGTCTACCGCCCTTCGACTGTCGATGAAATAGCTGCCATAGTCAAGGACGCTAGCAGTAAAGGAAGGCCTGTCAGAGCAAGTGGCGTATGTATTTTTTTTTTTTGCCTATCACTTCAACGTATTGCACACGCTAAACGTTGGCAACGGTAGAATGGCCACATGTGGTGTAAGCACTTACACTTGGGGTTTAATTACCAACTTGAACCTATTTTCAGATGACACGATGTGCTCGGATGACCCTAATACCATTATCATTAAAACGGATGCCGTCAACCGCATCTCAGACCTTGTTCTGTCAGGCGGTAAAGGGAGTGTTATTGTTGAAGCCGGGGCAACGTTCCCCCAAGTGTAAAAATATAACTTATTTAGCTGACAGTCACAACTAAAATGACCTTCATAGTGCCGAATGGCTTCACGCAAGAGGAGCTTCTTTGGGTTACACTTTAGGTAAGGAGTGGCGCTATCTCCTGAACCGCGTTGCTCATCTGTTTTATTGGGTAAAGTGAACTGGAATATCACAATAGGTATAAAATTTACAGGCCACTCCAGATACCAGATCGTAACTTATCCATTCTCAGCTGGAGCAATGGCAATGGGTGCACACAGATCCTCGCTTCGCGAAGATTCTCAGGTCTCCAGTGCAGCACTGGCAATGGACATAATAAATGGAAACGGTATTTTTATCATCTCTTTCACCTATACACTCCACTTACTGTAATACAAAGGTGATGTCGTCCACTTAGAAAGGGATCAGAGTGATACTTGGCTTGCAGCTACAACTTCCCTTGGCCTTCTTGGAGTCATCGCGCGTGTCAAGCTCGAGATCCTCGCTGATTTTAAGGTGTATGCTAATCAACAGATCCTTAACGAGGACACGGTATTGAATGGAGATATGTATGCTGCAGTATCACCATATGTGACTGCGAACTACTGGGTATGTTATTATTATTGTGAACGGTATTGATGTTTAAACCTGTTGTACAGTGGTGGCCTGGTTAGTAAAATAAATAAAATCTCATCAAAATGTCCTCTGACGAGCCGCGCAAAGGGTTGAAGAAATTCCACTTGAGAACCTACGGTGTTGTGCCGAGCTGGATACCTGGTGCTGCCTTCCAGGTCAGTACATGACCTGGGCTGAATCCATTTCGGGCTTGTGATAATCAGCGGTCGGTATTCCCTCCAGTCTACCTTCTCTGTCACAGAAACCGAGGGAAATCTCGCGCTCAGCCTTCTGAACGGGGGCCAGAATATCAGTGCCGCTAATTTCGTTACCGAAGGCATCTTCTTTGGTTTGTGGAGTGCGCCTAACTTCCATGGTTAGTCGCCCGCGGACAATCATTTTTGGTTTTGCGCTCACTCAGCTCCCAAGACAAGACTACCGATTTACCCCTTCTCATCTGGCCGGTTGTCGGTTACGCCTATGATGTGCTCATTGGCGGACTGTACCCGAACCAAAGACCTGAATGGGAATATGGCCTCCACGGAAAGACTCTAGAGCTCGCAGTTCCAATGACACAAGCCAATCAACTACTTAAACGAGTACGGCAGCTGTTTGATCAAGCAGCAAAAGACGGGAAACCTGTTACATCCACTTACCGAAGGTGAGATTCAAGTTGAGTATAACGTTATAAACTCGCTAAATTTAGGCTGATAGCGGAATCAACATCAAGGTATGTTTCTCGACGAGAATGTTTCATCGGTTTGGAGCTGACCCTGACGGGCTCCTTTAATAGTTTGGAAAGGCTTTTGACAGCTTTTTGGGTCAGACAACGGAGAGGATAGGTAATCGAACAGCAGACTGGTCAAAGGTAGGATTTTTACCCATTGCCATCTCGAAATTGATTTATCGGAGGACAGGGCGCGATGATGTTCGACTTCCCCTCCTTTGTCCCCACGACTGGTGACCATCACCGGTATAACGAAGAATGGTATGTTGCTGTGATTTCATAAGTCTGAACAATCCTGAACTTTCTCAGGTACGCCACTCTGGCGAGAACACTGATTGACGAGGTCGGTAGAGGAAACCTCCGACTCGGGGCTTTAGCATTTACTGAAAATTTTGTGCATTTTTAGTTCCCTGTACGCCCACACTGGACAAAAAATACGCGCGACGTTTTTAGGCAGTCTTTAAAGAACCTTGATGAAGATGTTCGTAATTTTTGTTTGTTGTTAGCATTCGCTGACAGCAACGTTCCCCCCTGGGCAGAGCCTGCAGAGGTTCGCTAAGGTACGGGCACAGTTCGATCCAAAGAAGACTTTCAAGAGCGTCGTTGGAGAAATTATTGGTGTTATGTAATTTCCCGAGGAATCAAATTTCGGTGCGCCTGACTGAGGCATCCGTATTGGTAACTTTTTTTTTTGGGTTTGGTGAAGCGATCGTAAAGCTAGGCAGGGCATTCCTGGATCCTGAGCCTGAAAAAAAAAAAGCGCGCGCGATCGCAATAGTTTCCGATAAGGTAGGACGTTTGTGATGGCTAGCTGAGGGTTGAGGCAGATCATGATCACCATTTTGTAAAATATTAACTCCATATCCTCATTCAAGGGGCTGTGGAGCCCTGATCACGAGTACGGGAAAGATTACCTTGGGAGTGAGTTATTTTCGCAAATACATGCGCTTTGGTAAATAATTCCGTCAGCTGTGGAAGGGGGCATTAGGATATTGAAAGCTCCCACTATTTATGTTGAAGTTCAAAAGTTCAAAAAAAATTTGAGGAAATTAGAAAAGGATCGTTATAATATTTGGTTAGCTTTGGCTTTAGTGCTCCTGACAAACAAGACTGAGAAATGCGGTCAGTATCGAGTCCCAAACCATGATCAGGTTCATTCTTGTACAAGTGAGTTATTGTCAGGGATCATCTCTAGCACCGTGTCATTAAGTGGGTGCTCTGATAGAACAGGCAAGGAAAGACTCGACTTTCGAAGTGGTACGTGCCCTATGATGATGATGAAAAGGCATGTTTCGCTCCGCTACTCGTTATTTTCTTACTTAAACTCGTCTTTCCAGGTTCGTCTTCGAGGAGAGGTTCACAGATTAGTAGCACCACGAGACCAGAAGTACCAATCCAACTTTGTGGAAGTGCGTGTCCAGTCGAATGAGTGGGGAATGAGGGTGGCTTGATGCGTGTCATAGTTCCGGAATTATAAGATTGTCTATCGACGCTATGCAGGATTATTTTTCTGTTTGTGTGTGGACGCAAACGATAACGAGCTTGCATATCTCGAGGCTATTCACCTCTTTGTTGAGGTGTTAGGTGCGCAGTTCGGATGTGACTTCTCATTTTGCCCTCTGCTCACCTTCACTTTAGACTCTTTCTTCGACAACGTGTGCGAGCTCGACCTTGTTTTCAACTTCTACAAGGTCTGTATGGGCAATTCTGATGACTCATCTCGCTGACACTATCGAGTAGGTCTACGCGATTCTTGATGAAATATTTCTCGCCGGGGAGATCGAAGAGACGAGTAAAGACGTGGTATTATCCCGCCTAGAGGAGCTTGAAAAGCTTGAATGACGAATACACGCCTCCATGTATAACCAGTGAACAATGTCTTATTCCTGTGGTGCCCACCACACATTCTTTCTCACAGTCAGGTTTCTATCACCTTCTCAATGTCATAGATGTGGAAACAGATAATCCACCACCCCACAAACGTTCATAAAATGGCGAAAGTCTCGTCATTCTTTGAATTTGACCCGCACATTATCCGACAAACAAGCACGATCAGCCAGTGATCGACGTTGGAAATGCTTAAATTCACTCGCTTGTCGCGGGGCTTGGAGCGTGTCTTCAACATAACAAGCACGTTCTCTTTTATCTTGTTATCCGAGTCTTTGCCGATACACAGGAAGCCAATCAATTTTCACCAACATCTTTGAGTCTCTTTCCCATCTCGGCTACGAGGCACATTCTATGTATACTCTCTTCTCATTATGGTAATTCCTTGACGTCGCGAAGACATCTGATATCTTTAATTCAGATCAGCTTTTACTTACATCTTGGCGTCATAAACAACTGGAAGTCGGCATGGGGAAACCCTCGGCTTTCGTGGATACGATTTGGACATGGGAGTTCACGAACGGCGTATTTCCTCCGCGACGACCTATTTTATTTCGTGGAGATTGAAGTTCATGAATAGTACGAAGTCTCCTCCAGCACCGTGCCTTACTGCGGATGCAGTTGGAGGTGAGAGTACTAGGTCCTCTATGTATATGCAGGCGAGTGACTAATCGGGTTCGAGACCTGGGAACACACTCCTTGTAAGGATAATTACCGGCTGAAAATATGTGGCCCAGAATCAGAAGTCTCAGACTGTCATTTTACATCCATCGGAACTCCCTGCCTGGTGGGCAACTTGATGCAGAAGACCACTAGAACATATTCGTCGGTTAAATTCGCGGGATAAGTTGTGGTCGAGGTAAGCAATGGAACCACCCGCGCCTTTGATAGCTCCAAAATTCACTCGCCTATTTCCCCAAAGGGCTGTATTTTCGCGCCCACTTCATCTCGACAGAACCTATCTTCCAGGGTTCCACTGGCGAATTACATTTCCCCTTCGGTTCCGCAGGGGCATTCACATGATCGCGTTTTTTCCCAAATTGGTGTGCCTTCTATTATATGCTCGTCGGACTCGACGGACTCGACGAAGACGAGCACTTGTGAGCAAATTTTCACTTCATTGAACCCGTGTCGTCAAGGTGTTGCTCGCCGAGGCTCCCGCCCCGGCCATGCCGGTCCACGCGAGAGGCACATGGTCCCCACGTGGCTCCCAGGCATAACAGATACAAACGCTGTCGTCCCAATATGCAAAATTTTGTAGCGGACGTGGTATCAAAGTGTGCCGACGCGACGCAAATTGGCAATTCCCTGCATCGCTGGGAGAAGTTGGTCGCTAGCTCATGACAAACCCGGAGATCCCCCCCTGATTCCGAAATGCCTCCGTTGGTTTCCACGAGTGTGATGCCCCGCATAAATAGGCCTCGAGAAGCGACACTCTAATTGTGTTCATTTTTTTTTGCTTGTTTCATCACGTCAGTTTTGTCGCCCTTCGGTGTAACTTGGTCTGTATACTGCTGCAGCTTTGAAGCTCTGGTGCGTTTTTCCTGAGTTTTTGGCCCCGTCGCCCAGTTGCTGACACAAATATCTTGGCAAATCAGCAGGTTGGAACCGTCCGCTCATTCCGATCCACTCCCAAGCGGGAGTTTGTGCGTTTTTTTTATCCCTCCTTTACCTTCAAACTTGACGGGATCCTCCGTGCAGGTTATGCCCCAGTGTATATGGAATTGTCATTGGAGGCTTATCGTAACATCGTCAAAAATATCGGAAGCCGCGCCGATATTGCAACGTTATGCAGGGTCTCGAAAGGATTTCGAAATGTTGCCGAGCGGTCGCTGTACAACACCCTGTATATGCGGAACGTTGACGACACCATCTCCCTGTGCAACACCTTGGCCAGACATCCTCGCATCTCTGTTCTGGTCGACGCATTGACCATTTTCCTCTCGGACGAAGAGTCGGATAGCGATGATGATGAGAACGAATCCCAGCCCGAGGCCGAGGAGGAGCGGCCGCCTCTGCCTGATGACTATTGGGCTTCTGTAGCGGCTGCACTGGCAAAAACGACGCGATTGCGTTATCTGAACATCCACGTTAATAATGACAGCGACAAGGCGGCCGCATGGATACTTGACAACTGCACATTCCGACTGCGGCGTTTCCACTGTGATCTCGATTGGGACCAACACCTCGTCGCTTTTCTAAACACCCAAACCGACCTGGACGACCTCTATATCATAGACTATAATGAAACTAGCTCCATAACCCCGACAAGTGTAGCACCATCACCCTCTCTCTTCCTTGATTCCCACTCCCTTCCTAATCTTTCGACTCTTGAATGCACGTTCTCTGAAGCCGCCATCGCACTGGTCCCTGGACGACCAATCACACACTTAAAAACATGCTTTTCCCGCTCTGAAATCTCTGAAAAACGGGCCGAAATGGCCCTCCTGCTCTCGAAGATAAAACTTTCGACTCGCCCGATTCGCTCGCTTGATATCGCCGACTCATCCTATAACGAAACGTTCTCCATGGAATTACTTTCCTCTATTATCCACACCAGCGCCACCACAACCAGCGACCTACGGTACCTTGGAACGCTTGTCCTTCCTTTAATGGGAAAACAGGTTAGACCGCGTCCCTATATATAAGCCTCTCCATACCTGATGACCCTTTCTCCCCGTTTCATAATTAAAAGCGGCTTCAATTCTATGGACTACTGATGCGGCTTCCCCGGATTCAATGTGTGGAGGTGGAGGTTTCCGAATGGCTCCCGCCACCCACTACAACCTCCGCATTTCGTGCACTCGCCAGCGAGATGCGGCTTTACAGCCCTACCGTGACTCGGGTAGTTTTCGTTCATGAATTCGATCGGACAGTGATCACCGCCGTCGATGGAGCGTGTCGATTGGACACAGATATCAACATCGATATATTATGGAGAGAAATTTAATGTCGTCTTTATACAGGTAGGGTTTAATCAGCCCTAAGCCACCTGAAACGAGCTCATATTTGTGTTAGCCTTCCTTTTAGCTTCCGCTCACTGTCACCTTGTATCCTTTACCTCTTTTGTTCTTTCTTTCCTCTTTCGTTTCAGTGTAGCCAAAAATGCCTTCAGTATGTCCCATGTAAATTATACCGTCTATTACTACCGTTCCAGCCATTCCACAAATTTGGACTTTGTTTATTCTCATAGATCGCATTTTGCCATTTTGGTGTGGAAAGTTCCTGGATTCCACATTTTGGGATACTTAAGCATACTCAAGACCAGCTAAGCTTATTGGACTTGGCTTTCTGCGGCGTGCTTATCCGTAAACCTTTGCTTGGCCTGCACGCATGGTCGCGCCCCACTGTCCCCGATCTTGGTACATGTGGCAGTACTTGGCGGCCCGGTTTCCGTTTAGGGTATGTTGCTTTTAAGCGTTGAGCGTCGTGACGTCATTGCGTCATTGAATCACGGTCCACGTGCCGGAACGCGTCACGATCGAAAATATGACGTGCGGTCGGCCTCGCGTCAAAGGTATAAAACCTTGAAAAATCTTGAAACTCTTCTTTACCTCTTACTACCCACTTCATACCCACCGCATACTCTCATACTTCTATTTTATAACCCAATATCATGACTTCTACCAACGGATCACCTAAGTAAGCCTTTTGATCGTTTTACACGCTCGCGAACGCGTCCTTAACACCAATTTAGTAAGACCACAGGTCAACTCCATTCCGCGAAAGGAACCGCTGTAGAAACGGTATGATGCGCATATAGGATGCTATCACGGTTTTCTTACGCGATACTGACGCGTCATACGCGTAGATTGGAAATCTCACTGGTTCATCTTCGTGGCAAAACTCTGGCAAAAAGGAGCACGCTGAAGGCGAAGCAGAGTACAAAGCCGCACAGGCTGAAGGCTACGCTGAAGGCACTACCGATCGTGTTGTTGGCTACAAAGATTCGGTTGTCGGAGCCATCACTGGCGACAAGTCCCAACAGACTTCTGGTCAGTACCCACTATAATTATTGCCCCTGGTATTTTTTAAATAAATTTTACAGGAGACGTCCAGAAAGAGAAGGGCAAGGTCCAACAAGATCTCAACAAACCTACTTAAATTATATTAGACTATATCAAGGATAATTGGCGGACATTGGAACTCGTTTGTAACACACATAGATTAATTAGATAAACAATGGACACGATCCTGTATAAGGTGGTCTCGAAAAACAAATTGAAACTCATGTGTCATTGCAAGACTTTCAAATGATGAAAACATGAGTTATCTAGATCAAATGGATTCTAATACACAATCTACCACTGCGCATCGTTTCTCAGAAACGACGATCCGTATGGCTTCTGCTATAGTACTTTCGAGCTCTTCTTTCCCGCTATCAGCAGATACCCCTACGCGTTTCCCCCATGCCCACCCTGCGGATGCTGCGACAGCAATTTGGGAGAAATCAGGACTATCAGGACCGAAACCAACCGAGAGTTTATTTCCTGATGCCTGGCTCCCGAACCCGGAGGGATGTACACCAAGCATTGAAAGCTTAGGAGACTGTATCTTTGTTAGATTCATCCAATATATGACAGCGAACTTTTTACCTTCCACCCTCCATTGTTAAGCACGACAGTAAGGAAGGGCTAGATCAAAAGTAAGTGCTTAGGGACAAGAGTTGAAAGGCACATATACTAACCGTATTATACCGCCGCGCCATCCAGTACGCCGAGCTCGGAACACCGAACAAGAACGATCCGTCACCCACAATAGCTACTACAAGTTCATAGCCTTTACCATGCTCTGCGCCAACGACCTCACCTCCTATATGCGCACCTACAGCGGCGCCGAGGGCCCAGCCTAATGAGGATCCTCCAGATGTCAGCAGACTCCCAGGAACCTCTGGTCGCATATGGGACCAGACTTTGGGGTGGTTGCTGATGCCCTCATTTAGGACAAGTGTTTCCAGGCCGTGGCTAGGCGTGTGGGCCCGAGTTGCTCGGCGAAGTACTCCCAGGACATTTGGGACCGTGATATACGCGATTGGGCCCGCAGATGGGCCCGTTACGTCCGGGTATGTGTTTTCTGCATCGTCGAGTGATTGGGTCATGGCCTGGTGCTGTGCCGCCAACAACTGCCCACGAGCTTTTAGGGATTGCCCCCCAAGGATAGGCTCGCCGACGGCACTGCCTTGTTCGTCGATCTTGCGTATGGACTCCAAAATTTGGCCGAGTGCAAGCTCCGAGTCGGCACAGCAGACCAGCTCGGCGGCGAAGTGCCAGAGTCCGACGTTGGTTCTTAGCGGGTTGCCGGAGTCGAGGACAAAAACGCGCGCGCTGTCGGAGGGGCGGTTGTTTCCAGGGATCCAGGGAAGGTCACAGTCAATCACGAGAATGACATCGGCTGTGGCGAGGTGTTCGGTATGGGTGCCTGGGGTGAGGAAGGAGACGCCAGCATTGTAGGGGTGGGAGAAGGGAACGTTGACTGCGGTGGGGCATGCAACAGAGATGGGGATGGCGAGGAGCGTGGAAAGCGCGACGAGTCCAGACACTGAGTGTGGATTCCGCCCAAGGAAAGAGGTGATAATTAGGGGTGCGCGGGCAGCGAGGAGGGCGGAGCCGATGCGGGTGGAAGCTGTAGGGGAGAGCGCGGTGGGTTCGATGGAGGGCCACTTCTGGAAGTTGGAGGATAATTCCATATGCGATTCCGGCATCTCTTCTTCCATCACTTCGCGGCGCGCCCATAAATATACAGGGCCCCTCGGTTCGCTCGTCGCGCTGGTATTGCGATATGAATTAAATGACAATTCACCAAGAACTAGAACACGTACATTTGTAAGGAGCGTTGGACGACTTGGGCGGTGGTAGCCCCACTGTTAATCTGCGCGGTGAACCGCATGTACTGTCGTACGATGGCTGATTGATCGGGTATGTCTTTACGGCATAATTTCAGGATGCGAATCAGATCCGGGATGAGAAGGATGACCTTGGAGCCACATAATCCACTCGTTCCTACTCCCTTTGTGTTCCTTCTCGTTGCTAAATGGTGAAGCCCCCGCATAGATCAGGACCGGAGTCCGGCTCCGGTCGACATTGTGGATCGCTCCTGCCATTGCCTGCGAGTTATGTGTGAATCGAAGCGTGCACGAAGTGCTCAACCAAGGCTTACCTGGGTCCCAACATCGACATGAACGATGACTGCCGCAGGCTTTCCAGTGACTTGTGCATACCCCTGAGCCGCACTCAGAGCCACCATCTCATTCGGACATGTCACTATCTCTGGTTTCGTGCTTCCGTCTCCTTGGATCCGCTGACGCTCAAGGTCCTCCAGTAGAGCTGGATGGTCCGAGCCCCAATTGACGAAAGCGTGGGTGATACCAGCGTCCGCGAGGGTCTTGAGGAAAATGGAAGATGCGGTGTACATCGTTGCGTTTGGCAGAGTAGTGTGATTCAGCAGAACCTGAGGCTTTGAAGCGTGCTCGTGGAGGTTTTTATGATTTTGGTCAGCTGGCCCCTGTCCTTTATCTGACCAATGACATGCCGCTTAAAGTGAGGAAAATAGTGGGAGTCTCTAGGAGAATCCAATCCTTCTCGGCTATAACTTGGTTTGTTCAACGTGTAAAGCGACGAAGTTGAAGGCTCAAGTAATAGCACCTGGGGGCTGGTGATGTGTCGCTATATCGGACAAGTTTACAAACATTGACGGCGAGGGTAGGAAAAAAGCATGGGCCCGGTTATTCCTTGATGAGACCGCGCCGGTAATTCCACCACCGTGGTAAAGTGCCCGTTGCCAACGCACCATCAAGCATGTGGTCAACGCACTTCTCTTCCTTTCCACCACCATCCCTCATGAACACTTATTAATGGAACTGGCCTTATGGGATATAATTCCTTTCGACATGTTGTTTGCAATTGGCTAAAGTTCTTTCCTTTGTTAAGTAGGTGTTCATCATACGTGGCAGTTAACTTTCAAACTACAGCCAGCATAAATCTATTTCGACTGGGAATTCCCTTTCCGAAAGCTCTCAATTTCAGTATTTGTGGTTCTATGTGTTTTAAAATAGCCGAAACAGCGTAGACGCCTGGCGCTTACTGTCAAATTGGATATCACGGATTTTGGAATCAACCGGGCCCAGAGAATTGCTTGTTTATCACGATGAGTCCGGAATACGCTGAACCTCGTATTGTTGGCGCTATAAAATCTGTACCGTGTGGTCGCTGTCTAAAATCAAACTTGCGGCTACTACTTGGGCAAAAGTCATCAAGAATTCTGGGGCACAATTTCAAACCCCTCGAAAATCCGGACACGAACAGTGGGCCCTCGTGTGCGCTAAGGCCCTTGACAACAGATAACTCAAGAGGGTGCCACATTTCTGTTCCTAGGCCTTGTTCTCAGGCATAGACTACAAGGCAAGACAGACGGAAATATCGTGAATCTATACAAATGGCCTTAATGGTGCTACGATATGTGGCTGGGCATATGAATAAGCCTCTACTCAAATAACCTATTTGCCCTAATTCCTGTAGTCCTGCATGGCCCCAGAAATGACCTTTGCCAACCTTGCTAGGAGAGCCTATCAATGGTGTCGACACCAATTATATGTGCATGGCCTGGATGTTCTTTCGCAAGTTGTATTCTTCTTAAAGTCTGAAACTGACCACTCAACGACGGTTTACATTGCAGTCTAGATGCGGTGAGCATTGCTGGCTTATTGTGTCACTGTCTACTAGATTCCGTTGACCCTGTGGCTATTTGACATTATGTGATGCCTCTTCAGGCGCTAGTGTCTCCTGCGACCTTTCAGTCCCCATGAGACCTAACTTGTGTGTACACAATCACCATCTCTCTTCTCGCCTTCGTATCACCGAAATTTTCAACATACCCGAGTCCATTCACGATTTAGAAGGGCGACTCTCGCGATCGCCACACTAACTGCGCTGACACTAAGACCAATTGGTAACCTTTCCTGCTGCTGATCGGCCATTCCTGCTGCTTCGCAATCATTGGTGTGTATTTTGGGAGTTTCGTTGTCTCATCATCCTCATTGAAACACCCCTTATTTCTTCGGTCAGGGAAATGATACTCATGAGTTCACAAGGCCTCCGTTCTCATTGGTGTAAGTAGAACTAGCTAATATTTATACATTTAGATCCCCCTTGAAGTATGGGTACACAGCTGTCCAGGACCCCGCGCACTCAGCAAGTACACATTCATTGATTTTATTTCCCGCCATTATGTTGATCAAACTTACGGACTTAAGTCAGTTCAAATTAATTGGCATAGGTCAGAGGCTATGTGATGGGCTTCCAAAAAGCCTCGCCCTATCGACAAAACCTACTCCTAGCAGGTCTCATACTAAGATTAATGCTTGTGACAAACATTGCACACGTCTAATTTTTTTTTAGGCACGTTTCTAGGTTCCGACTCAAAATGGGTGTCCTAGGGTGCGATGAGGTGGACAAGTGTAAACACCATAAGGCTCCTGCTGCATGGGATAACAAGAACTGGCCCCATGTAACGTCTTCTAGGGTGGTGCACCTTCATCGCATGTGGGGATACATCTTTTTAATTCGACCTTTTTATCTCACGAGACAATCGTGTCCTTCCCCCCGATTTTATCAAGGCCATAACCTGAGGTCGCTGAAATTGGATACCAGCTCGGAAGCACGGAACGGCTAGATTTCTGCTTTTAACTGTTTTCTCTGTTGTAGTATTGCTAGGTTATGATAACGGATAATTTATAAGATTGGTTTGGCGATGGCTTCCCATAAAAATGAAGGAAAAAAATGGGATACGAATATCCCTCCCAAAAAAATCGATAGGGTTGAACCTGTGGATTGAAATATTTGTGTTACAGTTGCGGCCTTGTATGGGCGCTGAAAAAAATAGGCACTGATCGGGGCGTCAGGCTAGGAATCATTAGAATGAATTAGGAATTAAAAGTAGTGCCTTCAATGGTCCAAGTGACTAGATGGCGGCGCTTGATATCTCATATATACCCAGATTTGGCGCTTCATTCGACGATTTCCAATCAGAAATTGATTCGAAGCGACTGGAAATACGTCGAATAGTAGACATTCAAGTACTGCCCGTCCTTCGGTTATCCGCATTATAGCATTTCTAGGATTATAATCGCAAGAAATCAATTGAAACTAAGTGGAAACAGGAAGAAATATGATGTGACCTCCCTGATATTGTCACTAAGCCCAATCTATCCCGTCGACATAGCTGTATAACAAACAGGATGTGCCCATGCAAGGCTGTAAGAACCCTAGTTTCGAAACATTTTTACCTATTAAACAGGTCCGAACAGATTATCCTAGGTCCGAGGCCAGCGTGAGACGAGACTGCTAGAGTATTTAAGTAGCTCATTCATCTATCCAGGAAGGTAAGTGTTAACGCGTCTTAACAGCACGAACCAGCCTTACTTTTCCAAACCTTCCTCTTGAAAATTTTTCGACTAGTACAACCATTTACACCATGACTTTTACCAGCATGTTCAAGTTCGTAGCGTTGGTCGCCATCTTTGCGACCGGAGCCCACGCCGCACCATCCACGAGCCAAGTCCTCGACTTGACGGTACATGAGGCCACCCTCAACAACCCACACGGGCGTCCCACTGCCTGGATTCTTGATTGCGCAGAAGGAACGGTCTGCGACATCACCCAGGGCCACCTCGAAGTCGTGAATACCAATGAGGCAGCATTCGAAAATCGCGACATCTTCGAGGTCTGCTCTGCAGCCCACAGGGCCGTGTCGTCCGTTTGCAGCTCCATCATCCAGGGCTTGCGGGGCACCAACCTCACCATCACTTCCGGACAGACACGCAGTTTTTGTTTGTCGGGAGGTTCTGGGCAGTGCTGCGTCTCCTGGAGCGCTAATGCGTCCTTCTCCTCCATAGACCTTGGCGATGACGCAGCTGGATGCTTCAACGCGTGCGCCACTGCAGACGTGAGTTGCCAGGCACGTGGGGCTTCGTTGGGGGGACGAATCATGGATGTTTGTGTGAGCGACCGAGCCGACGGGTGCACCTGAGCTGAAGGAAATATATGGTAACTGGTGGAGGTGTATAGCGATGATGAAGCCCAAAACTAAGTGAATGGTCTAGAGAGACCACTAGCAACCCAAACGTTCAATATACTTTTACATGTTTCTTTTTCAGTTAAATAGTCCCTTTTTCTTCTGTTACTTACTTCCACCCTCGGGCAAAGTAGGCAAACCTTTAATTGTGCTTTGAGACCTTTCTTTATTCCGGAGTGATTAGCCGTAGATACCTTCCTAGTGATTCTCTACGGTATCAGTATAGTTAGTCGCCTACCAATACCAAAGAGTTTTGTTAAATAGACGATTTGATTTGGTAGTTGTGGTGCACGTTTCCATTGACGAGAATTCGGATGTCGCAAAGGTAGATATTTATCTCTGCCTGAACTTTTTCTAGAGCATGTGTGTGGATGCTATAGAGGGAACGATCATTTTCCTTGCCCTAGGAGACTGGGTAAATGCCCTAGTGTGATCCAAAAATTAGTACTACAAATTTAGAACAGGGTCTTGTAAAGACAGGGTATACCGTTTCACCTTCATGAGTGTACAAAAATGCTCAACCTTAAAGTCATGTGAT
>MU150245.1:359898-398591 GCA_015584075.1 Collybia nuda
CTGCCAGTCTGGTGAACCTCGTTACAGCACTGAATGTCACCAGTGTTGCATTTGTAATCGGAGCCGCCGCCGGGGGCAGCAGCAACAGAGAGAGCGAGAGAGATGGTGGCGAGGATGGCAACTTTAGAGAACATGTTGAATGAGAGAAGGGGTGAGTGGGGTAGGAGAAGTAGAAGTGAGAGTTAGAGAACGAGTGAAGACGATTAATCGACTGAAGATTTGAGTGACATTCGACGCGCTTTTATAGAAATATCTTGTCGGTGAGGTTCCCTGATTGGGCAAACGTACAAAGCCAACGTATTTTTGACAAATGAATGAACCGAAGAAAGGGCTCTGCACTAGTACTAGTGCTAGTGGCAGCGGTGACATCGCATAAATTTGGCTCCTGAAATGTGTAACGGCAACATTTACTAGACCAGGGATCTCAAAATATTTATAACGAGAGGAGTGGAATGAACCGAAGAGTGTTCTTTGGGGCGTAAACATTCAGGTCGAGCTCATGCCTGTGGGGAGCACATACATTCGTTTATTGGCACCGCGATGTGTACATGTAGCATCGTGTCTTGTGTTGATACGACAAGAGATTACGTTCGTCGTCAGTCAACTTGACAAAATAATTTCACCGTTCCGCAACTGCAGAATGTAGACATACAGGGGGGGAAGAAAATGTCAAACGATCGATGGTGATGGGCGCCGTTTCCACGTAAATTTTTGTAAGCGATATTCGGTTTAGCTACTTCTGAACGCCCATTTTGTTCTCATTTTAGATATGTTGAAGAAATCTTTGTTCGCATCTGTCATTCCGTTGACTTTATCAACTCAAATATACCGCAAATTTGTGGCTTACCAGAAGTTCGTTTCCGCGATGCGTTGCTCTTCGGGTGGTCGGTTGGAGCATTTCTTATGTCTCATCTCAAAGTTACCTGTATAAGTGTTCCTCCGGGTATGGCAGGCGAAACCGTTCTATGTGTTTGTTATTGACCTTCAATAGAACCTGTTCCATGACGGTACAGTGTGGGTATACTCGGATTTCAAGTGGTAGTGTGTGGTTTATCGATGATCGATCCCCCTAGATCTATGAGGCAAGGTTATATCGAGGGTTCGTCTGTTTTTACAATTCAATGGCCGGAGTATGTGGTAAAAAGCAAATTGAAGACCGTGGTAAAGTTCCGGCCAACCACCAGACACGCGGCCAACGCGTGCGTCCCCCTTCGACCACCATCTTCATACTTATAAATGGAACAAACCCTATGGGAAATAATTCCTTTTGATGTATTATTTGAGATAACGACTCATCTGGATTTGGCGGATATTCTTTCCTTTCTATTGGTAGGCCCTCACTACTCGTCGCGGTTAGTGTTCGAAATTTAATCCAAAACAAAACGCACTGAATAGGTATGCCCCTCATTCCGAAAACTCTCAGCATCGCGGTACCTTTGGATCGACGTACTAGAGCGGACGCAGAAGCATCGACGTCTGGCGTGCCCTGTAGGATTGGACATCACAACTCTGGAAATCGATCAGCTGCAGCGGGTTGCCCACCTAACACACCGTGTCCGGACCAACTGGAGCAAACAAAGCCCTCGTATCTTTGGCGCTACAAAATCTGTACCATATGTTCGCCCCTCTGAAGCTGAACCTGCTGCTATCCTGGTTGCAATCCAGGGAACGCCCTTGGTGGTTCTCTATACACAGGAAAATACCGAAAGACTAATATGCTGTGATATGGCGAGTACATCACCAAATCCCCGGGCTAGCATGCACGTTGGGACGATTAGTCGGCGAGCCCATTATGATGAATTTGGAAGGCATATAATTGCATTGGTAACCAGAGGTGACCGGTGAGTCCGATTTCTTTACCTGGTTGAACTACCTTCATTTCTTATTAACTCAGAATTTCTCTGCGTGTTATTGCCATGACCTATGGCGAAAGGTCCGCGCCAGAGATGAAAGAGCTTTTTTCGTCATATTTGGACGTCCCGTGTAGAGCGTTGTTTATTTGCAGAGACGTAATCGGCGTTGTTCCGTTTGCGGTCGATGACTCTGCTCTCTTTTCAATTCGTGCTTTTAACTATAACACGGGAATATCCTTCAATATTTTTGTAGATCTAGGATATCAAATTGTGAGTTTTTTTATATCTCATGATTTCCCTTTCCAATTTGAAGGTTCTTCACTGTAGTATAATACATCCTATGTTTTCTGTTCGGTCTTTGACGATACACCGTATGTTATTACAGTGGAAGATAAAGATTACTGCATCCACAAGGTGCCTTGGGAGCTCCTACCACATGGTTCAAAGACCTGTTCCATCGAAGATGGTGGGTCTGTGGAGGGCAATCTCACACTTGTAGCAGAGATAAGCCGGGCAGGGGTGGAAGATTCGTTTTATGTTGAAACCGCGGAACTGAGGTGGTCCCCTCGAGGTTTGCATGGGATCTTCGTCCAGTATACTTCCAGCTATACAGACACTACCTGCACACTTGTGCGTTCATGGCCTCGGGATCTACCGCCCTCGTCACACAATGAAATGACCATGGACGGAAGGGTTTCTTCTTACAGCCAGAGCCGGGTCTCCCCATGGCTCGTCGGGTCGTCTCCTTCTGGCACCTATTCTGCTGCTATCATTAATTGCAGTGAGGTGGAAGAAACATCTAGTAGAGTCTGTAGTGGACTTTGTCTCTTAGAGTATTCGTGTGACCCCCCTGGAGTTCAGTGTCGCCAGCTCACCCTGCCATTCTATATCGACCTCGATCAGATTTACTCTATTGCTCTCGATGAGAGGTGTGGGGTAATTTATATCTCTCATGTTCTAGGACATCTCTTCGCCATCCCATACGCCTAATCAAGCGATACTGTTCAAGCCCACGCCAGGGGTTTTAAAAAAATTCGTATAATCGTACTTCAATAATCCATCGACCATCGATCCACTACATGGAGGTCAAAAAAATCTGATCTCACACGATCCGGTTAGGCATTCGTACGGCTTTATCAACCTCGAGATTGTAGGTGCGACTTTAGATAGGACAAATAGGTTAATGACTTCATTGTATAATGTCTATAAAGATACTGCACGGCCGGCCATCAGTGTTTGAGGGAGGGAGGTGGTAGCTATAATATATATTTACCTTGATCTTGATACCCTGGAAATTCACACTTTTCAATGTTCATGATAATTGGATTTATTTAAAACCTCGTTTTTTCAGAAAGAAGACAAAGGCATAGATAGACTTGAACATACATAATCACCAGTGTGATTCATAGGTCGGACCTGTACATTTCAAAAATGCTCAACCTCACCACAATAATCGCACACATCTTAATGTTGGTGACCTTCTTTAGAATCAATCTGCGCATTTTAAACTGCTCACGAGATCCTTGAATACATCTTTGTGAGGTCGTGTTACCACTCTATAACCATGTTAACATTGTGGCTCCGTAGTGATCAGGATATGGGTAGTGGGGAAAATTTCTCCCTGGTGTTGGATACTTCTTTGCCGTTCCCTGAACTTATTCATACCAATAGCCCATGTGGCTCATACACAGACAGCGCAAGATGTCAATATATATTGGCCAATTATGCAACACCCTATATACATTTCATGATGTATTTCAAATGCTTTAAGTAGGAGTCAGGGACTGGTTTGACATGATTTGATTAAACATCTGAGCTGCTGCTTGACCGATTGCAAGGTTTCCGAACTAATAAGGCGAATTAAAAGGACAGATAGAAGGCAAGATCGGATTACATACTGTATATGCGGGAACCTCATGGCCTGCTCCATAGATGCGGACATAGGAGAATGTCCCGGCGTTCTTGAATTGTCCTGTCGCCTGGCCTGCAACAGTGTATGGCGTGAACTGTTGCTGGTGGTACGTAGTAGTGAATTTTGTGTTAAGGGCGTCAACCTAGCGGATCAGGAATTGTCAAAGATGGACGGAAGGAAAGTAGTAATGCATATTAACCATAGCCTCGACACCATTGAAATTCAGGATATAATCCTGGGAAAAAAAGACGGTTGATTAGAGCATATTTACTCGGCATACAATCAGTTAGGACATACAGCATCACCGTCGAATACAATAGTCCTAACCTTCAACGAGGAAAAATGGTACGGGGTTAGCTTGTGCAGAAGCATACAGTAAGGTAAATGCGCACTCCAGCATTAATTACAGTCTCTAGGTCTGGTCTTGAGTTGCGCATCCAATCACCTGCGAAATATCACTTCTATCGGCTGCTCAATCACGTAGCCTGATATAAACATACCAGTGGCTGCGAAGTTATTGTAGACACCCCGGTTCGTGAATTGCCATGTCGATTCGGCACCAATTTTCGATGCCACTGAGTTCAGGTAGTCCGTGATGTCAGGTGGGTATGGGTCGGGGTTCCTCGTTGGTACATAGTATACCTATTATCCATAAGTTTGAGAGGGTCGAAACGAAAATAGGCGGCATCTAATTACGTCGAAGTCTCCCGCAAGAGGTGAAAGGATGTTATTGTTGCAGAAGCTCTGCGCTTTCGAGCAGACTGAGTTTGAGCCGCCATTGTTGCAAGACGTAATCTGCATAGGTAGGCATAAGTGTACCTTGATCACGATTTCTTCGGAGAGTTACCTGAGCACGACATCCTGTTGATGATGTCCATGAGGAGTTTGCACGAGATATTACAGACGATGAAACCAAAGGGTGGTAAGGGTTACTTGCTGCATAAGCGATATAACCTGGGTATTGTAACAAAGGGTCCTGAGAGTGGTGCTAATTAATTTCGGCATCTGTGCCAAATTTTGGTTCTACCATACCGTAAGCCCATCGCCTACTCCGAGGACCTTGAGGTTCAGAGTCAGGCCAGATACCGTCCCTGCCGCGATTGCCGCATTTTGCGCTAGGAAGTGGCTTTCGTATTTTCCAGGTTGAGTAACGTATAATGAACCCTTTTTGATGAAACTGACACTTACGCGGCGAATGTCGGTCCATAGTGGCCTCCATATCTGGTAGAAACGTTTCGTTCAATTAGGGGTTTAGGGTCATCAAGGGTCTGGCCTTACGACTCAGTCCAGATCGCCAAATCACTTTTCTGGTACTTGGCAAACCTGGAGTCTTTGAAGAATATCTGCATGAACGACCAGACGTCTGCGGCGGCTTGTTGCGATGTTCCGACTTTGAGATCTCCATGGGAGAAACCCACTCCGACCGGTTGGTCAATGTACAAGACATTCGCCTCATTATTCCAGGAGAATGGATTGTGGGCGACTGAAGAGCTGTCGTTGGTGATACGGCAAGGGCCGTGTTCTTGAATAAGCCCGATCATACTGGAACTTCCCGGCTATTCGATGAGAGCGTCAGCAATGTTAGAAATTGTAAAAGGTGACCAAACGAACCCCTCCATTGAACCACAGGGCCAAAGGCGCAGTATCAGGGTTTTTACGGGACTCGAAGAACCAGAACCTACGAATTATCCCACATTATGAACTCATGAGCTGATTGTTACATGGCGTATTGATGCTCACCAAATACTCTCTGTTGCAGTAATGTCACCATATCCAGACGCTTGATTAACACCTGACGTTGTCTCTATGAATACAAAAGATGTTAGGTGGTATCATATTGGAGGTGTATTAGAAACGCATTACCACAGACTCCAGAGTTCTCGACAACGCGTAACTTTCCGGGCGTGGTGGCTGCAACACGTAAAACTTGAGCCTCAGACTTTGTAAAGCTAGCGTCATTCGAGACGCCCCCCAGGACTCCATCTACCACAGGTATCTGGCCCCCAAGAGCCTGGGCGATTGGAAAAATGGCGAGGACAGGTAAATAGCGATATAGAAACATGAGGCTGACAGCATTGATGTGCGGAGGCTTCAGGAGGTTGGCTTTATAGTGATGGCCTCTCATCAGTCTGATAAGAATGGAACATTTTCATGTCCATTCGGATGAAGGGCTCTTTGATTTGTTCCGCGAGGCGATCATTGATTCTTCGTGGATGTGCCAGGTGGCACAAAGCAATCGAAGTTACTATTCCATGTGCGCCTACGGATGACCGACAAATTTACCCAATTATACAAGGCGTGTTTTAATTTTAGACATCAGCTCCCTCACGGGTAGACGCGTGAAAACTCTAGTCACGATGGTTATTCAAACCCTCGGCCCGGAAACAACAGCAGTAGATTGCCTATCTGAGTCTAGTTCTCCACGGATGACAGTAAGAAGGTTCGAGAGCAGATGATCAACAATAGTTGTATATGTGGATGACACCTCAAAGTGAATCTCGCTGTTTCAATTTATTCAGAAGTCACCTGGCGTCATTTCAGGCATTCATGTAGAAGGATTCTTTAAAAATAAACAGGACTCGTAGTAAGTAACCTTTGATTTCACAAGAGTCGGGCAGTACCTTCGCTGGTTGATTACGCACTCGAAAACAACGAGTGATATTCGGGTCCATATTTTCAAGATTAGCGCCCCAGGCGATGGATGACTTGACCCTGGATGGGTGGCAATGGCAGTGGTGGCGGATTCCTCCAAAATTGAACTAGGAGTCGCTAGAAAGAATGTGATCTCAGCGTCTCGGGGTTAGAGGACATTTTCGTATGGGTTTTCCTTCAGTTCTATAGGATTGAAACCTAACCAATTTTCTGGGGGAAATTGTCGCTATTTTCTGAATCCGTATCATAGATCCAGGGCCATGTACGACTATGCTGATTTTTTTAAATTTGGTGGAGGTTAGGAACGAAAAAAAAGTTTCCTCCGGTTACTATTTTCCTGCAAGCTCATAATCTATCATGAACTTGAGGCAAAAAGCTGAGCCAAACTCGTCCTTTAGTGTTATATGGCACTTACTTAAATTATTCCAGATGAGAGCCTTTCCGATTAATTTAATTAAGTAGCCCTCCTTGTCGCCGATGCTACGTTTTCCAGGAATGATTATATCTGAGAAAAAACCACCTATTTTTGTGAGTGACCAAAGTAAACAAAGGAGAAAAAAAAGAAGAAAGGTCAATCGCATAAAAATGTATGTTTCGAGCAGGATTTTCAGTTATGAGGACGAGAATCCTTTGCGTAAAGAACCAAGTATCGGGAGTAACTTTGCTAACGATATCCCCGACAGAGTAGCCTGCTTTGACAAGACATTTGCGAACTAGATACCTCGGTGTTCCAAGTACAGATGCCAAAGGTGAGGCCAATGTTGTTGTTTTAAACACAGCGGACGCCTTGCCCTTGCAACATTGCAACAATGCTTAAAATTTACCGGCCACTCATCGTGAGGAAATCTCATGGAATAATCAACGAGATAACCCCCCACCGTTGAACCAGAATGCCAAGGCATAGATTCAGGGCTTGTGTAATTCGGGGGTCGGGACATGCTACATACTCCTCGTGATCAGAAGTGAATTCTGTCTGCACCAGAACTATAAGCACCATATTTTTTCCGCTACCACACCGTAGTAAAATCCCAGATGTTTATATTAATACCAACCATAGTCGCTGAAGATCGAGGAGCTTTACAGGGGATGATTTGTGCCTTGAAACAATTATTGCGTATGTTGCAGAACGTAAAATTGTGTGGCGTGATGCCCACGAAGTGTTCGCGCTAAAATTTGGTGAAACGAAACGAAATATGAAGGTTATCGATATTGGGCACCTAAGCTCGAAACGTCCTGAGTAATCGAGGCGTAACAAAAAGGGGTAAGAAATGAAAGAAGCATGAAGCGGCCCCTACCATGAGAGATTCGGATGTTGTGACAATGCCAAACAGTACTAGTTTATGAGTGCTGAGAGGAGAAAGAGAAAGGCTGTGTGTCCTCCCCACATAACAAAGACACCTGCTGATCGGCGTCAACACAACACCAACATTACCTTATATGAGGTTTCTTGTCACATTCAATTTTCTATATCGAACATCCAAAGGATATACCAGCAACAACGATTAGACCCTTCTTCACGTCGGATCGGGATGTGCTTACTGTAAAGTGGGGTGGTTTTACCATTTCCATAGCACCGGACGGTGGGGGCGTCCAAGAGGCGCATAGGAAAAGATAAATGGATATTAAATGCCATAGGATTGAGTGGTACGGTTTTGTTATGAATGAGTGGTGGTATAAATCGTGGTATTAGAGAAAGGGGAAGCTGGTACTGATAGTGGGTTTATTGAATTCAGGTTCGAGCTAGGGGATCAAATTTCAAGCTCAGGAGCCAGCAAGCCCAAATAACTATAAATAGTATTTCTTCTCTCAAATTTTCTGTCTTTACCGAAGGAGTCCCCCCAAATAAAGTTTGAAATAAAATGCCTCATAAAAGGGCCAAAAAATCCGTTCGTGAAAAAACGAGGACAGAACAGTGTGTGTTTGCCTCTTTTCCAATATCATGAAATCGCTAAGGTTTTTTCTTTCTTTCGCCAGTGGTCAAGATCTGGCTCCATCAAAACAATCCTTAAGTAATGAAGCAATCCCAAAGTCTTTAGCTCGTGTGTTGAATGCGGCGCATATCAGAGAAGAATGGAGGGCAAAGAAACGGAAACTCGAAGAAGATGATGATCGGGAGCGCAACGGCAAACGAAAAAAGTTGTCAGGAGCTACAAAAGGGAACGGGAAGGAAGAGCATGTAAAGTCGCAGCTAAGGATTAAGCCAGGAGAGTCGATCCAACATTTCAATCGGTACGATGCACCAACAAACTCCATTATTACGATATTAATCTTCCTACCACAAAACAAGACGAGTTGAGGACGACATGCGTTATTTGGTCAAGTCTGCCGTACAAACCTCAAACGCTGTCTCTCGATCTGCGCGCAAGGCTGAGATCGAAGAGAAGGCAAAGAGGCAAAGGAAGAACATGCCGACTGCTGAAAGTGAAGATGAGGACCAGGAGAAAGCCAAACCCAAGCGCAAAGCTCCACCTTCAATACCAGCTCCTGCTACGGACAAACATGCAGACAGTCCCAAGGAGTTCCAAAAACTATCATCGTCTGCGCCACGGCGTCTCAACGACATTGCTCAAGCACCTCCTGAATTCAAGAAGCTGCCTCGGGGGGCCGCGGCAGCATTGGAGAGCGCATTTGGTGGCACTGGTTTGGGCAAGAGGGACGGGATTCTGTCGATGGCACAGAAAACAATGATGGAAAAAGAGAGAGAGAAAGCTATTACGCGCTATAGGGAAATGAAAGCGAACCGTCGGAAGGCAGGTGATGTCGAGGGTGAGAGGGAGCGAGATGTCGTAGAGGGCGGCTAAGGAAGCAATGCTGGCAGGGAGGGGTTCGAGGAGGGGGTAGGAAACAGTTATTTTGGTGAAAGCACCACGTATCTGAATTCTATGGCTACTATCGTGCGTATCCATCTGCTGGAATCTTGACTCGAAATTTACTTGCCAAAATAGAGCACAACTCGGATCGTTCCTATTCTCGAAACACATAACGGATTTAGGGGCCGTCGCTTCATTTTCAACTGCCACTCCGCTCTATTTGTCCATTTATATTTTTGTGGTTGTCAGGGATTATCTCGCCATTATACTCCTTTCAAAGATCCCCCTACGTGCATACTGTTGGACGGCCAACCATAAAGAAACTCCAAGAATACTGTAGAGTTACCCGTGCACTACGGGGGCCCAAGCTTTATAGACCTGATAACCCCGCCCCTCGCGCAATAAACGCATCCCTTATGCACCCTCGGCCGTTAAGCCCAGCTTCACAAATACTGAATGGAATTAAAATATCTCCCTCCAAAGGCTGTACCGCCTCCGCACTCCACGGAACGGAACGCCTTGGGTGGTAAATAGATGGTTGGAATTGAATTCCATGCCAAATGAATGTTTCTCTACACTCGAACGTAGCGTGCAGATTATAAACAGCCTGGAATTCAAACTCACATTTCTGATCGCTTTTCAAGTGATTGGTCCAGAGTTTCGCATTTTAGCGAGAAAACTAGGGTTCATCACTGCGCCTTGATTTCGACCTAGAGCCCAATTCTCAAAGACACCAGAGCTGTGTCTGTCCCCAAATGCTCTCCCGTCGCTCTAATTTCGATGGGTTCGGGGGGCTATGTCGTGGAATATGAGCAAGATTGACTTTCATTTCACCTCCAAGATGCTCCATGATATTCCCTGCAAACTTACATATCGGAACTCATTAAGGAAACGCCGAGTGGTCTGCTCGGATCGCCCACCTCTCACTCTTGTTGGCATTTGTGGCATTCGGAGATGTGTTGTAACTGTCAAGATCCTGTGACCGAGGAGATCTGACTTGATCTGAAGTCTAAATACATGCGGCTCGCATCCGCATCAAGCCTGGACCAATGCTTTGACCATCCTGATCGGTCCCCGCTACAAAGGGGCACTACTTGTGCGTGTTGTAGTTCAGCTCACTCCTTCGCCTGTAGCCCAGGCCAGCTCAAATCGATCTCCAACGCCTCATTGGCATAATAGGTCCGAGATCTTTTCAGTGGTGCCTGTCAGCCGATATCTATGTCCATCTCACGCCAATATTATGTACAGTGAACGTTCATCACTGTTCGCCATGATGAGGCACTGTAGAGTTTTGTACCCACGGCCCAGAGCAAAGTGTAAAGATATACAATATTATTCAGGCACATCCCCACATTTGGCGGCACCGCGTCAAGGACAAGTTGACTCTCCCAAGTTTCATGGGTGAGATCCGTATCACACTGACTTGCATATCATTGATACTTAGCAGTCAAACTCTCTTGAGAGATTTGGGCCTTCCTTACATAGGTTATATTGTCACATTGGTATGACCGTCCAACCGAGGGTGAGTCTAAATTTTGGACACGTGGAACAGGTTCCATTTTGACATGCTATATATAGACAGCATGTTACCCAGGGATGGTACCTCCGTCTGACGTGGTAACGACCAAGGTTCCGGGGCACTCGGGCGCTTGTCTAGCCCAGCTCAACTTACCCGTATGTGTCGCTCGAAACCCGCTTTCTTATTCATTTTATTTATCCCTATATTCAGGGACCTTTTCCGTATCCGCCGTCGCTGAGGTCATAATGTCACGATCGAATCTTGGTCCCTGGCAGTTGCCACTTTGGCGAAGTGCTCGACCTGTGATCGTATATCTCTTGGTGTACCGCTATTGACGGTGACACTGCTGTCAACGTGAGCTCTTCTTGTCCTAGTGCCGAGTCATGTTGAATGCTATATAATTGGCGGGTGCTTTGATGTCTTTAGCTTTGACTTTTTTCGACTCGACCCTCCACGCTGCATCCCTTCCACACTACGCAGGCCGCCACGGCCCACACTATTCATGGCCGATATGGAGTGTGCCCGGCCTGTACATGTACAGTTCCCAGATACTAGTGAATGTGACTTTAAACCAGAGGGCGAAGGGTTAACCACGGCGCATGGATCTACAACGCAATCGTTGGCTTCTCTTGACGATGCTACTAGCCACCATGATTATCCCGAAGGCGGATTCAAGGCATACCTAACCGTGTTTGGGGCGTTTATCGCCTTATTCTGTACTTTTGGCCAGATGAATTCCTTCGGTACATACCAGACCTGGTACTCAGATCACCAGCTTCACAATCTACCCCCTTCCACAATCTCTTGGATTGGATCTCTACAGCTTTGGGTATTCTTCTTCTCGGTATGCGTGCAACTTAACTCCATGCCATAGTTTCCGTTCTCATACCCTTAATCAGGGTGGACCAATTGGACATCTATTCGATCTTTTCGGTCCCATTAGCCTGATGATTACGGGGACAATCGTCTATATTTTCGCGATAATGATGACCAGCATTTCAACCCAGTATTACCAATACGTATTGTCCCAAGGACTATTATTCGGTCTTGGAGTTGGTTTATTGTATGCATAGCATTATATATGTTGTCATTGTGATGGGCTAAATTTATACTGATTAGATTTTACCCATCGCTCGCCAGCATTTCAACATATTTCTCGAAATACCGTGCTACAGCTCTTGGTGTGGCGGCTGCGGGATCCAGTATTGGTAAATTCTCTAATATATATCACTGTCAAATAACAGTCTAATTTTCCTTCCCAAGGCGGTGTAATCTACCCAATCATGCTTCAGCAACTTTTTGAAGCGGTTGGATTTGGTTGGGGTGTACGTATTGCAGGATTGGTTAGCGCGGTGTGTTGCGTTACGGCAACTTTAACCGTCACGAGCCTATCTTCCGCAAAGAAATCAGGCCCCTGCGCCAATATCAAAACATTCAGCGATTTCCGTTACATTCTCCTAGCGGCAGGTAGTTCCTTTGTGGCCCTGGGTGAGCTGATAACTCTTCTATTTTCTTGATATTACTTCACTAACTAAAATTTCAAACGTCCTCATAACAGGCCTATTCATACCTTTTTTTTACATAGTCGAATATGCGCAACATATTTCACTCTCTCCTCAAATGTCATTCTACGTTTTAGCTGTGATGAACGCAGGCGGCGTGTTCGGGCGTATCGCTCCCGCCTATCTATCTGATACAGTTGGACGCTTCAACCTCCTCACTCCTTCAGCGTTTTTCTCTGGACTCTCTTGCCTCGTGTTTTGGATGTTTGCCAAGTCCCTCGTTTCACTTATGCTTTTTGCTGCGGCATATGGCTTTTTCTCTGGGGCGTTCATCTCTGTACTTACCCCTTGTGTCGCCCAAATCTCGGATATACGCCAAATCGGTACCAGGATCGGAATGCTGTATACCATCATCTCGTTTCCGTAAGTGTTCACTTTGCCCCAATTTGTGCATTTGTAGTCATATTGACATGACTTGATGGATTATATTTGGTCCATTTTAAACCTCGGTTCGAACCCTGTTTCTGATTCAATTCTTCTGTAGATCCCTCGTGGGTGGCCCTACTGCCGGAGCCCTCCTCGTCCGAGCAAATGGATCATATAATGGAATGATCCTTTTTTCAGGCATAACTGTAGTCGCTGGCTCAATTTTTATCTTATTTTCCAAACTAAACATAGAATCTAGAGTATTTGCGCGTGTCTAGATTTACGTTTAGGACATCACTACTGTCATTATTTTAATCATGTTCTAGTATCTTTATTATTCACTGTATTTTTATTGTATCTACTACATATGTACTTACTACGACATCTGCAACAAACTATTGGCTATGGAGAAACTTTAAATGATTGGGGATGATAATAGTTAACTCCACAAGTTTGGTGCTTAAGCGTGGCGAAGGGGTTCAATTCACAGTAACTACAATTGTAACAAATTTGATAACACCAAACTTGATCTGAGTCCTCACATAAGATGGAACAATACTTGGCCATACCACGTATTATGCCAGGCGTATGTAGAAAGGAATATGGCATAATAAGACTAAACGAATGGCTATAAATCGGTAGAGTATGGAGTGAAAGTGGAAAATATACAAGATGTGCCTGGTATAAAACTGATCTAGAACGTTTCTTCTTCGTCAACGGGTGCCCCGCCCTCAGGAACTTCGAAACCCTCCTGTGCAGGCGAAAAAAGGTAGGTATGTTAGCTATTCTTTCCTGGCGATTTGACATAGAAGAAAGAGAGCAAATCGGGGTAGGGGAAGAAGTGAGAATTGGGCGGAGAAGTGGAAGTACCTCAGTTGAGTAGAGAATCTTTTGAATTTCTCTAAGAGTGACGTCGTCCTTGCTTTCAGCCTCGAGAGCTTCCATCTGCGCCTGTACAAGAATTTCGATATCGCGTAGCTGAAAAAAAAGTGAGTAACCATTGATAACACATAGACATTGTACATACCTTCTCAAAGTAAAAATCACGCTCCTTCTCGAGGCCTTCAAGATGAGTTGACAACTCCTTGATCTGGCCCTGTAGCTGTTGAACAGCTTCATTGGGTTGTGCTGATCCTGCCCGATGGCCCGTAACTGGCGTCCTTCCTCCTGCTCTACCACCACTCACTCCTAGATTGGAGGCGCTTCCACTACGAGCCGTAGTAAGGGGAGCGACAGTTGCAGGCGGGTCCGTTGGCACGCCCTTTCTCCGGGCGACTGCGTCATATCCCTGCCCACCGTAGTTCGCATCCCAGAAACGCTTTATCCACTGAAGGAATTCAAGATTATCTCTGAAGAAAGTATTAGTTCTTACGAATATCAATACATTTAGAATGATACGTACTGCATTTTACATTTCACAAGCTTTTCGACCGGTATAGGCTTCAAGCAGATGTCTAGATCAGCCACGTAAAATTGATGCATGGAAGCCTGAGCAACGTACCTTGTCGATCTTCTTTGCTTTGAACACATTCTGCATCACTTTGTAATTTGCGATAAATTCGTATTCATGTTTCGCATTCATTTTTACTCGTGCCATCGGCAGATCGCCTAGTCGTGCAATCTACGGTTAGTCTGACCACTACAGAGAAGGACCCAAAAGGCGAAGAATGAAGTTGCGATAAGGCTTACCATAGATTGAATCCAGAACCTGACAATATGCACCACCGCTTCCACATTGTTCAACTTTCGTATAACTGATTTGGAGTAGCTCGTTGAGCCAAGCCAAAAGATCCGTTCTTGACGCGTTCATGGTCATTAAGTTGAGTAAAAATACTCAGTTTGCGCGTAAAAGGATGAAAAAAAAATTGGAAGGTTGGAAAGTTGAGCCAAAGGGCAAAATCCCGGAATTATTTAATTAAGGAGCCGTGTGACCCTAATTCAGCTGTTTACAAATGTTAATAGTTTAAGAAATATTTTATTCTCTGAATTTAACAGCCATAATCCACACGGCGGCAATACTCGTCAAAGCCTGAAAGCTTGATCATATCAGCTAAACCTCCAGAGTACGTGGTAACCATATTATATGAAAGATTGACAACACGATACTTATTACAATCCAAGGAAAATAGCCGCAATCCGGGTTGAATTCGAGTGGCACTGGACTAGCTTGGATAACTTGAACCTGGGTTAACACCACAATGCCCGAGATGCCACTCTCTCCAGAGTTGTACGGTCGCATAGCATCTTTCGCACAAACCAGACCCGCAGACTTGGTCGCTCTTTGTCTGACTTGCAAGGCCTTCCAGCGCGAAGCTGAAATCCGACTCTACGAGAATCTGGTCTTTGTCGAGCCACAAAGTCTTCATCTTGCCTGCGAATCAATCATTCAGAATGAACGCCTTGGACTTCATGTTCGCAGATTTTTATTTAGCCACGAGATGCGTCGTCCTCCTCCCCTGGGCCAACCGCTGTGGGAGTCCGTCAAAGGAGCTCTGAACTGCATGCATAACCTGGAGAATCTGCTCCTCCAAGACACCACTTATTCCAACACATGGATATTTGACCCGGCAGAGATCAAATTTCAGCTGCGAGAAGCCAAGCTGCGCTTTGTTTGGGACGCCCGTATGATGAACTTTCTTCAGAGTCAACGGGAATTGCGCCTTCTCAACATCTCTGATAACCTGGCCGACCTGACTAGGCCGAAGCTCAAACCAGGGTCGTTGCCCTTATTACAAATATTTGATGGGATGATAATTACGGCAATACAGATGTTCTCGTGCCCGCTCACCCACCTTCAAATGCGCATTACCGGGGATTCTAAACGTCATGTTCCTTTCTTGCTCTCGAAACTATTTAAGGTGCACAAAACTCTCCGCTCCCTCAGCATTTTGCACCTGCAGGATGACCAGGCCCTTGACGCCGTCAGTGCCATCTCGGCTGCGTCCCTGACGATTCAACATCTTGGACTGATCCCACTCCCGATCACTAATGTAAGAGAATTCTTGCTGCCACCGCGCGACTTCTAAACTTGCACACAGCGGCATGAATTTTACCATTATCTGTTGCGTTTGCATCATCTACGCACAATTCAAGTCGACTTGGCACATTGGGTTCCTCAGCCCCATGTCATGCCTCAGCGGGCTATCGCTGCCGAGATTAAGATGTATTGCCCCAGTATCTATTGCGTGGTTTTCTGGGTCCACAATACTAAATTCCGCTGGGAATATTCCCAAAATGAGTGGCGCTATCATTTGGATACGCAACATTACCCCCAAAACGACCAGACATGGTACCTGGGCTAATGGCCCCCTACAACATTTCCGATTTCCCAGGTGTACAATGACAATGTAGAAGTGAAGTAATGTTATGGGTAATAATTAATTTCCAACTCATGGGCGAACCCATAGATATTATCCACAGCGTATTGAAAAGGCATAGATCCATTCCTCATAAATCCAAATATCTAATTACGGTTCTACCACATTTTTAACCCCTCATTTCTGTAGCCGGGAAGGAAACATCATGGTCAGCCGATCCTTTTTACCCATTTACACCCCTTCGCAACTCGTCAGAACGGGTGAAAATGACACCAAAGGAGCTTCGATCTCCCACATAGACTTCATTCCAATTTGTTAATCTATCGTTTTTGCACGCAGTTACTAGAGCTAACTGGGAATGGAACACAATCTGAAGTGAGTCTATTTACTATAAGTCGGGTTCCTCTCGTAACTATACTCCTTTAGGATCGCTATGAGTAGCTTGAATCGGATTAGACACATCCTCGAGTTTCATACACGGTCATTTTATTGTACTGGACGATCTCCTTTTCACAAACGACAAGTAATTCGCGCCTTCAGTGCCTCTATGAGATATATTCTAGGGCATATATGTAGGATAAAGAATGGTATTAGGATACAAATCTTATACATAGCTTCAAGCCTTTAGCCTGTTATATGAACAATAAACAAACCTCAGGCTCACATCGAGTAGACCACCCGTTTGTGTTACATATATACTTTTGAAAACTCTGGGCAGTGGGCTGGGTGAAATTACTGGCTTCGGACTCTTAGTCACGGGTGCCGTGTAACCTAAAATAAAATGATAGGAGAAAAAACAAGCGACGCCAGCAGGATTTGAACCTACGCCCTCAAAGAGGAACAGATAATGAGATATTCAAATCTGTCGCCGTAACCACTTGGCTATAGCGCCGTGATAGGAAGTAGCTATCTGGGAATGTTGTTGTCTAAACGTAAGTTAGCGAGCTCTATCATAAAATTGAGGAGTTTTCTTTTCTTTAACGAATTCACAGTTGTAAAAGAACCATCTGTTTACTTTGAAAACCCAGTAGCCTCAGTAGGGTTGAAAAGCTGGATATAGTGGAATATAGCTCCGTGACATTGATGCGTGAGAAAAAGCGTGGGGTTAAAGTC
Organism: Collybia nuda; assembly: GCA_015584075.1. NCBI lineage: Eukaryota > Fungi > Basidiomycota > Agaricomycetes > Agaricales > Clitocybaceae > Collybia > Collybia nuda. Next base: position 377,003 of record MU150245.1, read on the forward strand.
AACCGGAGCACTACAGGGCAAATCTAATGTGGTTGAAGAGCTCAACACATTAAGTTACTGAAAAAGTTATCTTGTATACCACCATCGCTCGGCCTGTTCAACAGTTTCCCTATCATCAGTAACCTAACCGCAAGGAGGATCCTAGATGCATCACATGGCCACAAAAATGATATTGTTTGCTGTGCAGTGCTGTACAAGTGCTGTACGAGCGCCTATGTCAGTACGAATTATAAACTTGAAAGTCACACACTACCCTATATCATGGATCCCCATCGCACGACTTTAAAGAGGATCAAAAATCGGCTTTCAGTCCCGGGACGAGGCGAACCAAATTCTCCAACTTTGCGGAGTCCTGAAGCAACCACAAGCCGGGGGGACTCCCAGGACTCCAGCGGAGGGAATATTACCCCAGTAGAATCAAAACGACCAGGACATAACCGCTCTTCGTCATTTTTTGATCGCGTACTTCGAGCCGTGCATCCAGGTTCTGCCACAACCCCGATAGCATTCACTTCCGTAGAAGAACTAACATATTTGACACAAAACACTGACCACCCCAATTCAGAAACCCCACAATTTCGCCTCGTTGCGACCTCAGAATTTGCGATAGACTCAAACGAAGACACCCCAGCTGATCCTCATTTATCCCGGAGTCAAGCACAGTTTTCAGAGACGAATCAAGCGCACCTTGTAGACTCAGGGATTCGATCGAACACGAAGGATGTTTCTGAAATTCATCATGAAAGCACACCTTTCCCACCCAACCCAAAACGAGACCTTAAACGTGTAGCCCACAATACTCTCAGGTTATCCTTAACACTTCTAGAGAAACTTTCAGAGTCGTTTCCCGTACCTGGCCTCAAGGGAGGCTTAAGCAGTGTTAACATGATGATTGATCGATTCGATGTACGCCTTCCTATTGAGCACCTTGAGGCGTTGCGTTAACACTACCTTGCATATCAGAAAGCTACCCAGAACACGAAAGATATGGACTTTCTACTGGAGTCTTTTATATCCCTTGGTGATATTCTCTCCAAATTCCAAAATACAAAATCCCTTTTAGGCCATGCGATGACCACTGAATTGAAGGCTCAAATCACTACCTTATCTGAGTAAATAGGATTCTGGACCTTTCCTCAAATTTCCTACTAAATTTTATCGAAATTAGAATTATTAGTGAGACAAGAGATGAAACAGTGATTCAGAAGCTGAAAAATGAGCTCATGGCACTTCAGAGGTATAAATATCCATCTTCGTCTTATACCCATAACTGCGCTAAATTAGTGGAGCTATAGCGAGTGCAATGATTCTGAGTATGCAAGCTCTACTCAGATCAGACAAACCCTTGAGTAATGATCAAAGCCTTTATATATCCTTCTTCTCACCCTTACGTATATTGTCCTCAGGGATTTATCAAACGCAAAAATACAAGTAGAAAATGCCAAAAAACACCACAGAGCACGGAAGGTGATAGATGTAAACGATGATACTCAACTAATCATCGACCAATACCGAAAGCTAGAAGGGTCTATCAATGAAATACTCGTAAGTCATTGAAACCTGCTTATCTTGAAAATGTGATTCATATTAAGAAGGTCGGGTCTGCCCTCAGAGCAGAAGCCGAGTTCGCAGTAGGCGCTATTTTTTCTCCCTTCCCATTCCGAAATAACACAACTACTTGTACAAGGAGCAGCAAGCCTTTGGTAAGCGATACTTTCTAAGAGGTTGTCATAGATTTTATCAAAAAATTCGATAAAACAGAACTCCTCAACCGGTTACCGCGCGCCAAAAATGCTCGGTATGACTATGTCGAGCGACCCAGATGTTTACCGGGAACCCGTGAAGGTGTCCTGAAAGAAATTGGAGGATGGGCCTTTGGAAACAGTGGACATCAAATATATTGGTTAAATGGAGGGGCGGGTACTGGAAAAACGACGGTCGCCCTTACCCTGGCACATGCAATCGAGATAGAAAATGCTATATTAGGATCCACCGGACTTTCGGACCAGGGAGTCCTAAGCATTAGCTTTTTTTGCTCTAGGGGGGATTCAGATCGAAGCAATATTCACTACATTTTCCCGACACTCTCATACCTTCTTGCGCAGCGTAATTCTGCTTTTCGCAACGAGCTCGCGAGAATCCTCAAAGATACTCCCGATATCGCACACGCTCCCCCTCATCAGCAGTGCAACCAATTACTAATCGAACCTCTCAAATTGGTTAATATGAAGAGGCCAATTCTGATCATTCTAGATGCGCTGGATGAATGCGCTGATCCCCGCTGTCCAGAACTGATATTATCATCACTCGCATCGAGAATTCAGGAGATAAGTTCTCTGAAGATATTCCTCAGTAGTCGTTCTACGTCCTCTACCAACGATGCGTTCGCCAATGAAGAGCTTCGAAAATTACGCACAGTTTTGGTCTTACATGACGTCGAAGAAGACGTTGTTAGATCGGATATCAAGAATTATATTACTTCCCGCCTCCGAGCCAAGGCCCAACTGCGAAGAATTGATACTGATGATTGGCCGCCAGAGCATCATGTGGACCTATTAGTAGACAAAGCAAGAGGTCTCTTCATCTATGCTTCGACAGTTTGCGAATTTATCGAAAGGCCAGGGAACCTCCCTTTCATGCTACAACCAATCGCCGAAGCCCCAGCCAAGGGCTACACAGGTATCGATGCATTGTATCGCCAAATTTTGAGTTCGGCAATCGAGAATATGGAGGAGAGTAGTGTCGAAGAAGTTCGAACAATAATCAACACAATCATACATTTAAAAAACCCCCTTTCCTCGCAAGATCTGGGCGGACTTCTTGGTTACCCTCCCCTACAGATCCAAGGAAGGCTGGGTGACTTACAACCAGTGCTCGTTATTCCTGAGAACTTGGGGGAGCACATTCACATCCTTCATGCATCTTTCCACGATTACCTTACAGACGAAAAACGAAGCTTACCGCGCATGTACGCTTCAAGCTCCTCACAACATAAGGCGATCACGATACAAGCTTTGAAAAGTATGCGAACTTCGTTAAAACGAGACATATGTCAGATAGGCACAAAATCCAAAATGGACTTATCAAATTTGGAATTAGAAGACCTTCACAAAAGATTTATCCCAGGGCATCTGAAATATGCATGCAAACACTGGGCAGATCATTTATGTTTCGTAAATATTACAGACCAAGATGCTGACATCTTCCACGCCTTAGAAGAATTTGTATCAACCACATTGTTGTTCTGGGTTGAGGCACTGAGTCTTATAGGAAGTGCGAGCGATATACTGGGTATTCTCGAGAACGTGCGTTTGTGGTATGATGTAAGTCATATTTTAGTTTGTGATGGGGCCTCATTGACAGGAGCTACCTAGAGCCAAGGCCTTCCTACCACGTCGATTTTCAGGGAACTCCTTGGTGACGCTATGTCATTCTTCCCCCCATACATCCCTGCAATCGACGACTGTCCGTCCCAAGTGTATACGTCTATTTTACCTTTCCTGGATGCGGGTGTACAACTTCGGAACGTATATCTTGCCTCAAGCCACCCGAACATCACTGTATTATCCGGGGCCCTTTTAGGTGTCAATTGTATTTGTTATTCACCAGGCGGTAACGAAGTAGTGTCTGGCCTCATGGATGGTACCATCGACGTGTGGAATCCTGCTACTGCAGTCGTTGTAGAGACATGGAAGGCACATTCTCAAAAAATTCTTGCACTCGCATATAGTCCAAACGGAGAGATGCTGGCTTCGGCGTCATCTGAAGGTACCCTGAAGATTTGGGATACACGAACAAGACAGCTGAAAGGAACAATCGACCTACTGGCGGAGCGAACGAGCACAAGGAGGGTAGGGTCTCGAGCATCACTAACATTCTCTCCAGACAACGAACTTCTAGCATTCATCTCCCCCAATTCCGGGGGTATTTGGGATACGAAAAAATGGAAGGAAAAATGGTTTTCCGGACAGGGAGGAAGTATCGTTCAAGGCGGGAATTGGATTGCCTTACCCCCCGATAGGACGTGTTTTGCGGTCGCGGATAGTCACGGCATATATGTTGTTGATCTCAACGGCCTTCGTTACATTGTGCGAGATCAAGGTGTACACCGCCATCTTGTCTTCAGCGAGGACAGTACCCTCTTGCGTTCAAGTCGAGGAACCTACAGCATTGCTACGGCAGAGCTTGTAAAAACGAGAGTTTATCATGAGAGGTTTTCGAAAGACCTCTACTTGCACGGCGCCTGGCTTATTGACATGGTCGGGAATAAGCGTTGTTGGATTCCAGAGATACACCGCGTGAACGATTCTTACACTGCTTGCAAAAACAAGATTGTTTTCTGCGGAAACGATAAGCTTACCTTTGTGGAAGTACATCCTGAGGAGGTATTGAGGAATCTTGAATGTTAGTGGAATTTCTATTTGTACATTTACATGGACAATTTGAATGTGACATCTTTATGGAATACATTGAACCTTTATGGTGTAACTCGTCATACTCCCTTATATTCCAGTTGAGTGGCCACCTTGCTTTCTGCCCCATTAATACTGGAATCACTGTCCTTATCACTATCAACTTCCAACCCGTTCGAGGAGAGATCGATTTCTTCAAAAACTTTCGAATTCCCGGGAACGGGGAAGAAGTAATTCAATAGGAGGTATATAACTGATGACACTCCGAAACCGGTGAAGAAAGACAACTGATAGAGGTGTGTCGCAGCTTGGGGAACCGTACGTCCCGCTTAAGGTGCCATTAGTTAATAATTTCACATGTTAAAGGGGATAACCTTACTGGCACCTACGAAACCAACGATATTAATTAAAATGCCAGCTAAATATGCAACATAGGCGCGGAAGTTTACGCCATACTGCAAGTCGGATGGGCTTTTGATTGATTGGCTAGTGATAAAGAGAGAACGCACCGTGTACCAATACCAGCCGTCTCTCCGAGTATTATAGAGATCATCGATACGATAATGCCCCCTTCGGATAAAGTAGTACTCGGTAGTCTAAAGTGCGGTTCAGCTAAAGAGTGAGAGTGAAAACATTTATTCCAGACCATAACACCAGCAATGGAGCTCAAGAAGACCGAGTAGGCCGACAAATAAGATGCAAAACTCTTGCTACTTGCAACAAATCTCCATGGCAATGAACACAATCCAACGATTGCGGCGATATAGCCACCCCGCCGAATGTTCTAGCAAATAGATTGAGTAGAGAGCGGTATGAAAGGTGACAAACTTACAACAAAGCGAGGAAGGAGGGACGTTAGGTCACACCCCGCACTGACAGAGTTTGCTGCTATGTTTGTACTAGACCTAGTTGAAAAACACTCCCGAATATAGAGATAGAAGCCACACGTACCCAAGCTAACACCTATGAGTCAAATACAACACATGTAGAAAAGTTTAACAACTGACCTGAGCGATAATGAATGAAAACGCGATGAACCAAACCTGTCGAAAAAGGTGCTGTTATTAGAACGGACCGCCATTATTGACAGATCTACACACCCCAAACCTCGTGGCGCCAGAAGGATTATCGTCTAAAAATCTTCCCAGGAGGTCGATTGGGGACCATATGGCCTCCCCATAAATAGTTCCTGAAGACGATCCAACAATGATGCCAATGAAACTAACAACCGAGAAGCAAACGGGAACAGAGATCAGCTGTGGCCACAAGGCATCGGACGGATGATGGGCACGTGAAGCAAAATCTGGGGCATTTCTGTGGTGTAAAAGGATGAGCGGTGAGAACGTTTAGGCGTAGTGAGAGCGGACGTTGCTAGTGTGGCCATATTGCTGATGCATGACATAAGGCTTGAAACCATCGCCCAAGCCAGATCCGAGCCATGGACTGTTGCTGGTTGATGTACGATTGGGCCGACCCCATGAGCCTTCACGATGCACCAGATGAAGAAAACAACCCCAGCAATGGGAGTGATGACGGCTTTCAAGGTGAACAGATGGCGACTGGGAGAAGAATTAGTACCTGGCAGAGAAACGACGAGATATAAATGGGCCGTACATGGTATGAATTGGGAACCAAATAGCAGGCAGAGAAATGAACCAGAATAGGAAGAAGCATATAAAGTCTCTGCTTGTAGTCCCAGATGAGGCAGGCAGGTGGTTCGCTGCGGGGTATGATCTAGTCGCCGCCATATAATGTGTATGTATACCTACGAATATTTTGAACAGATGGCCATATAGCTCTCAGCATGACAAGCACACAGCTTCCCCCAATGCTCGCTTGAACGCCATACCAGATGCTGAAAATATGAGGCAGATCCAGGTACAACAACCATAGAATTACTTACCATGACATTGCCCCACGATTAAAAGTGCACCAGAGACTTCCATATAAACCAAAGCTAGTCCTAGCAACAACTGGGAATGTAATATGAAATATAGCGCCTATAAAATCAAGTTGAGAGAAACGGCACTTCTAAAATGATGCACTCACCTGGTCGGGCATTCAAGACAATGAAGAAAGCGGAGCAGCCATATCCAACCCAAACACATAGCCAAGCCTGCCACCAAGACAGACCGACGCTTGCCTGTATCATGGATGAAACGATCATCCAACTGCAGTAGATTCAACAAATGGGTTTCAAGAGCAAGTAATGCTTGAGGCCTACGTGTTGACATTGAAACTGTCTGCAATCCAACTAAGGGGTGTCGTCATCGTCCATGACTGGCACCAAAGTAAATAAATGAGAGTGCTTACAATGCGAAGAAGTTATAAGCCTTCCAAGTTCGTTGTTGCGGTATGACCGGTTTGAGGTCTGCATTCTATAGCTCTGTTACAAAAGCCACCCCCTCATTAAATTCTGAGAGTCACCATCAGAAATGACTGAGAATAAGTTAAACCAGGTTCATGTTCGACTTCGAGGTATCGGAGAAAGCCCATCTTGACGAATTCTCGTGTCAAAGGAAATGAAATCGACAGAGTCTCGCGCCTCACGGAGAATAGATAGAAACATCCTTATCCACCGGGGTCCTTATCTTATGCCTTCTCGAATATGATGTGGGACGGTTAGTCTCCACAAGTGGTGTATGTAGCTCCAGGCGACCCCACGATGCCACCGATAATCAAAGAAGCTTGAAAATGACAACGTTAAAGGCTGGGAAAACATAGAAATAGAGTCGTTTCGCGTCTCACAAAATACCAGAATAAATTTCGTGAGACTCAGGTGTTTGGGTGGCGGAGTCCATGTCGATTACTCCCAAAATTAAACAGTTGAGGCGGGAAACAGCCCTAATTATCCTTGCGCCTTGATATATACCCCGGAAAGCCCTCGTTGTAGTTGTATGGCAGGTGTGGGCATTACAGCATGGCAGTAAATACGGCAATGTCGAAGATTGAAGTTCGAAGGTGATACGGTAGAATTCGAAGTAACAGTAAACAAGACCAAACACTAGGCTGGACTAAAAAAAAACCATTGACTCATTCACCCCCACACCGGTCACTTCAAAATGCCGATAATGTGAGAGGCGCCCGCCGGGGAATTGTCAATTTGGGATCATACTATCCCTCAGTTCGACGGGCTCTCGATTGCATGGTCGAATCTGCTTACTCTCCACCTTTTCTTTGATCCTTTTGCGCACGCGGTGGTCTTGACGCGGACTTGTGACTCTTAAGGCCCAGGCATTCGACGCCTCGTCCTCGTTACGGAACTATTTGGATGTGAACACTGAACGTTGAACACCTAATCAAGAGGCTAATCTGGATCTTCAAAAGTGACATACTCTCCCACAACAGTGTTATTGACACTTCGTCCTCTAAACACGATGTTCGGTGAAGACGAGAGTTCCCACAAACGTCGGTACTTCTATGGCAGGAATTTTTGTTAATGGTGGTGGTGGACTTACCCAAGCGTCGTGGCACACCACCTCAGCGTCCAATAAATCTTGTTTCTGATATTACCGACGATGTGAAATTTCGTACAGACGCGGACACCTCTACGCTTATGGAACCGCGCTGTCTAGTTGAAAATAGCTATGAAACCGGCCATGTGGAATATATATATATATGCAATGGATCACCCAGCTTCATCTTGAAGCAATACCATAATTCCCATGACTATTTATGGCGTTCAAGAGTATCTGGCGGGTTTTCAACAGCTCACTAGCCTGGATGTGCTGGAATATACATCCAGGTACTTTAAGTGTTGATTCACGTCACAATATTTTTCGGTGCGAGGTCTTGGTCATCATTTGTGCCGACGGGATTCTAACTAGTAACCCCAGAACGCCATAAGCTATTTAACGAGGATGCATGGCTTCTTTTACTGGCGAGGCATATAATGCGGAAATACTTGGATGCAGTGGAAAGGGTTCCCAGTGAGTTCCCCACGATGAACGTGTGTGAATCGTCATTTATGAACATAATGTCCTTTTTATTACCCACCAAAGCACAGGATGTGTTGTATAAATATATAATTCTGGTACATGAGAAGATGAAGCCTGTTTCTATTCGTCGCCAGACGGGCTTGACTCGTGGTCCCAAACTTCAAAGACCTCGCATACCCATTTGAAGAGCTTGGGTCCATCACCTCACACCTTCATCCCCGATTTGTTACTCTCAGTACCAGGTCTGAATGGGCAGTCAATCGGTTTATTACAATGTCGATACCATTGCAAAATGCCAGAGTGCACATATGTATATTCAGCTACATAATAGATGGACAACTCGACGGCAAATGCGTGAAGAGAGATATTCTTCCTTTCCCAACGACGATAACCTTTAAGGGCGACCTCAGCTAATACACCTCCAGTTAGACTCCGGCGTCCCCCACCTAGAACTCACGTCAAATTTAACACTGATGGTACTCGGTTCAATAATGGGACGTTGATGGAAGTTATCCAAAGTCATCCAGACGAAAATCTTACCCTGGACAATGGGAGTCGATCTTATGAAGACTCCAAAACCTAGGTGATATTTTGGTTGTTCTGGGGATGTTATCGTGTACTATACTGCCCCAGGTAGGAAACTTCATAGTGAGCGTCAATATATTGACATTTTATTGCTACAGTATTTCCAACGCTGCGGGCAGCTGATCCCCCATCATAAAAAAATACGGGGCTCTAAGGAAATGACCTTCAACCATTGCAATCGTCATCGATCAACGCTCCTATTGTTTTTATAATCAATTCGCTAGGCATTTGATAATCATTAAAGGCGGCTGAATTTTATGCAACAGTTATAAACGAGGGTCGTCGCAGCCTCCATCTTAGACTTTCGTGCATACATACAATGATCGGGCTTGTTTACAGCCCTCACCAACACAGGCATCCCATCCCGTAGAATGAGGTAGCCACTGACATTAACCAATATGACGCTTGTGTAAGCAACGAGCCTGGCTTGCCCAACCAACCGGGGGCACTCGAGGACCTCGATCAAGGCCCGCTAAGGAAAGAGTCTCTTGTCATGAACGTATTGATTTTGCACTGGGCAACGGACGTTGATACTAGCGGCGAGGACGCCAGGACCTCAAGTTAAGACCTCGAGTATTAGTAGGTACGGCACTAGTTCACGTAACAAGTTTTTCATCTTGGGCTTTGGAAGGTTTCCAGAGTCGTATAAGCAGATCGTGCCAGATATACGTATGTTTTGTGTTGCGCCATTTAAATAACAGGGCGCACAAGTCCGTTTTGACCTTATCATACCAGTGAAGTTACACATGTAGCTAGTAGCAGCTTCTCGCTGTCGTCGCCCGTGAGATACAGATTTTGGTAGTTTATGGGAGTATAATTGCATTTACGGTCGTTGTGCGAACTTTGGCCTCAGACATCATGGCACCCAACAATGACAATATGGATATCTGATTAGGGCGAGCTTGGTAAACCAGTTATGTGATATGATAATCAGAGGCCTAGAAAGGGCGAGGTTCGGTCAAAGAGGGGTCTGGGGCATCGATAATATCTATACTCTGGGCGAGAGGTTGGTTGGTGGTAGCGGTTGTCGCGTTTGGATGTTGGTTTTATCAATAGTTGTGGTCGCCGCGCGTCGCGAGATTGGAAGCCAGGTTGCGTAAAGAGAGACAAATACAGCACGCGACGCGTAAATATCGCCGTTTAATGTGACAGTTATCAATAAAGGGGGGTGTCACTTGTCACACAAGCTCACTCGTGTCTTGCTGCACCAGCACATAAATTATTGCTCTCCATTCACATTGATGAAATGTCTCTCCTTACACCTCCCAGCACATCCCATCGCCGCGAAAAAGAAAATCATTCCTTATCGACGTTGCCAGCATCTTCATCCTCGCGTGTGGTATGGGCACAAACTTCTCAAATTCATGACCTCGCTGTGTCCCCGAAACGCCCACCTACTACAGCAAGTGCAACAAAGTCTCGGCCTGCCAAATCCATCCTCAAAAAGCGCTCTCCCATTCTTATATTTCCTCCCGCTGAGCCCCAACGCGAGGTAACACCTGAGCCAAACGATCCACTGGTGGATTTGATGTATCTTGAGGGCCCGGTAGCGAAGATTTTAAGTGCAACAGAGAATCTGAGGGAGCTTGTGGAGGCATATAGTGTATTAGCAGCAAGACTTCGGACATCTGTCGTTCCATCGACAGATGTGGACGCGTCGTGGCCACTGTTCCAGCCACTGAGAAAAAACAAAGCCGCGTTCGTAGACGCTGTTGTGCGTGACCTTGCACGCGCCTTGGTGGATCCCGCAACCGTGTTTCCGAAAACTGAGCCTGATCATGGTGATGATACTCACGAATGGGAGGAAGAACGCGAGAAAATGGCTGTATTGCTACCCAGTCCCCAGAACACACCAGTGAAAACACCGGAGGGAGAGAAAAAGAAGAAGAAGGATGGGATGACTGCCGACCAAGTCAAATATGCGCGCGATCTTTGCACGACGTGTCACTCAGTCTTAAGACTCCTGGGACTTGTTTTTACACTTCCGGCTCTGCAAAATGTATTCACAGGTCTGTTTTCTTTAATTCAGTATATGTTGCGTTTTTTAATTGTCAATTTTTTGCTCTTGTTTTCTTCTTTCTTTCTTTCTTTCCTTTTCATTTTCCCATGTTGCCACAGAATCTGATTTGCATCAAATGCTCACGGCGACCCTGGCCATCCCGCATGCCGACGAGCTTCCCACTCCCAATGCCCGGAAGACATACGCACTAGCAATATGGTTGATCCAAACCCAACGCCTTCCCGAATCCGTCATGGTACGTGCAGCCGACCGAATTGCATATGCCCTCAGGCGGGGCATTGAAGGTGAACTCGGTAAAGAGGGTAAGAAAGGAAGTGTCAGCGATGGTCTGAAGGTTGTTATACATTTTCTTCATGAAGCACATACACATAATCTTAGTTTTTTTTTTCTTGTGCAGGCCGTCTATGATCTCTCGACATACTTACCCCATATATTCATTCCCGCGTTCACGCCGCTCCTTCCCGCCCTACTTTCCAACCTTCTAGCCACAACCCTCCCTTTGCGCGTCCAGGCGTGCCACGCTCTCGGTGGATTCGTGCTTGGCTTGCTCGTCTGCGATTCTACGAGCAAGGAGAGGCATGACTCTGAAGTAGATCGGACCAGGATCGCGATTACGGTGACGGAGTTCTTAACACGTCCTCCCCTGCCTTCAACCCCACGAAAGTCGCCCTTCTCTTCTCCTACGAAACTATCTTCTCCACTTAAACCTTCAATGAATCTTGCCTCACCTGGGAAGCAGGACGCGCCAATCGTCCGCACTTTACGCACTACACTCAATGCATCATCTCCCTCTCATGCAGCTCATGGGCCTGTGTGGGGTTTGTGTGTACTTGCTGGTCTCATTGTGCTGTTAGGTGGATGCGTCACAGAGACAGGACTTGAAGGTGGTAAAGTTGGTCGAATCGTGTCCTCGTTGGCGGCTTTGGGGATGGCGCACTCGCGCAGCTCAGTCCGGGCGCTGGCGTGCCTTATGTGGCGTGGCATAGGATGGGGGTGGTTCGTCGCCACCGGTGAAGGTCGAGCAAAAGCTGGGGTGGCAGCGTGGTGGAAGGTTGTACTTGGAAACGTGGAGCTCTCAACTGGGACAAGTATTGTAGGTGGCCTTGTCAATGCTGCTTCACAAGAAGAAGAGGATGATGCTGAGGATGAAAAGGAGGGCATGATGAGGTGGGATGCAGGGGACTTGCTGAGGGGGGCCGTGTCGGTGCTCGAGGTAATGGTGAAGAAGGACGACAAGACTTGTAAAGAGGCAATTGATTCGCTCAAGCAACTTGTGGGCGCTGGGAAATACAGGTCCTCACCTGACAGACACGAAACTCAAGAAGATGACGAAGACTCATACGAAAATGAAGATCCCAACTCCTGGCACCCATCGTCACTTATTCCTCACGCACTGTTTGCGTCCATCCCACATCTCATGGCAGTCGAGTTCACCTCGCTCTCGAAGGCCCTCCACCCGATATTTGCAGACCGATTAGTACTGAGAGACGTCAGGGCATTGCGGCGGACAGAGATTATGCGGGGCTGGGGGTGTACTGAACCGACACCCCAGCCATTGACAGCCCCACAGAAGGCGCCGATGTGGGAGGGCCTGGTTGGCGTCTGGCGGGCGTGCCTTGGAGAGGTGGCGGAGTTTGGAGACACTCATGGTGTGGAGATCCCCCGCGAAAACGACTTGGTCATAGTTTGGGAGGGTTTGGTAGGCATGGGAGTTGGATACTTCCAGGGTAGGTGGCTTAATCTTATTTTTTGAGCGTATAAATTGACCCGATGCTTTTTTGCTGTGCAGATGGAGGTGATGATGAGACCACGCTCAATTTTGTTGCTCGGACTGTTGATATTCTTGTCGAGCTCTTGCAAGACTCTAGCCTTGAGCTAGTCCCGGTATCGAAGCTTATTGCTGTGACATCGTCGTCCGCTTCGCCTGAGAAAAAATCTACGAAGCTAAAGGCAATGAAGCCAAAGGGTGGCTTTAAGAAATCTCCTGAGGTGCCTGTCCTTAACCTAAGGACCAACAAACCCGATCGTCCCGCGCCAAATTCTCCGAGATCTCCCCTAGCACCGGGAACAGTGTCAAACCCTAACGCGGTCCAAAAATTGCGCATTGTTCGCCGTTTGTGGACCGTCCTACGAACACTGGTTCCAACCTCATTCCTTTCGACTGCCGCCGAGCGCATGGTCGCATGTCTCATGAAAGGCATGGAAGAGTTTACAGACTCATCGGATTCGGTACTATCGGTGTTTTCTGCGCACTTTGGGCTCGATCGTGATGGCGAAGAGCTTGAGAATGAGGAGGCTTTGGTGCTGTGGGCCGAGCTCTGTGTCGATGTCCTGGTTGTATGTGATGTGGACGCGTTAAGAGAGTTCTGGGGATATGTGGGCCGTGGGGCAGTGGACGAAGGAACATGGAAGTGGAATTGGGGGGTTAAGGAGTGTATTTTGGTGTGGGGTGTGTTTGGGGAGAGATGGGGTGTGGAGAAGGAAGAAGGGTGGGAAGGTTTGGTGTGTCTCCTGGGCGTTCCCTTTATGTGGGTTTTTTTGTGTATTCGTTGGGGCTTTTGCTTATTTCTATTTTTCCTTAGGGATGCAAATTCTTGGGACCTCAGCAAGGAAGATGTGACCCGTTGGCAGGCGCTCCTCGAGCATGCGGTAGCAAAGGCGCTGGACTATGGCGTCGATGCCATCACAGTACTTGATACTCTTGTGACTAGTATTGCTCAACACAATGCTCCCATATCATCCTCACCTTCTCTAATTCACTCGATTGAGGCACCACGCTGGTCCTCTTCAGGGAGAACTGCTACTCGTCTTGTGGAACTTCTTTTATCCTACTTGGCTCCTCATCTGGCGGATACGCAGGAGATGTCTGAAGGTCTCGTCGACTTTGTTAGCGAGACACTGCGAGAGGCATACCCACCGACGCCCCGGGATACTCCAGTATATCTTTGGGCAGCCCGTGCGGTTATGCAACTTATTGAGCATTGCCCGGAAACGCATATTGTGGCAGTACTTACCAGTATCAGTGACGGGTTAGGTATTTGGATTGGAGATGAATGTAAAGCTTGGACCGTACAGGAGTTGGAATACGATGTGAGTTAACTTTCAATGAAGTGCGCAAAATCATCTACTGATAGTATTGAAGATCCTCCCTCTCTATCAACATGTTCTTCTTCGAATCCAATCCCTTCCACTTGGTCTCGAGACTTTGCAGACTTTTGCCGCACTCATCGAATCTCCGTTCTCTGGAAGGGAGGACATGCCTTCCCCTGCCGTGGATGCATTCAGAGATTTCTGGGAAATAGCGTATGTTCGTATGGAGCAGCCCAAAGAAGGTTGGCCTGCAGAGATATGTAATTGCCTACGAGTCGCCATGGGAATTGCCACGCCCGCAATCTTCGACAACGGCAAAGAGTTACTTGTGCCGCACCCCAAACTCGCTGCTGCCTTCTGTCCGTCCCCATCACCAGCGCTCTCTACATCTTCTATCGAAGCCATCGTCTCGAACTCTCCAAGACCTTCCACTCCTACTCCCTCAACACCTTCTACTTTTACTTCGGTTTCCTGCACATCTACCCCATCCCGCCCTCAAAAGTCGATCAGCTTCCTCATCGAATTCCCTACCTCATTACAATCACCTGGGTCCCCTGTCCGTTCCTCTTCTATTCCATTCCCATCCAGATCCCCTGTTGGAAGCCCACAGCGTACACCTGGGACCCCAACATACACTCCTCGTTCTGCTCACCGATCGTTGTTGTCGAGTAAACGAAGAAAGCTTGGGGATGGAGATAAAGAGAACCGATCACCAGCCATTGCATTACCGATTCGTTCTGTGGAAGAGCGTATTTCGATGCGAACGGCGGAGGATCGGGCTTGGGTAACGAAACCGTTCATGTTAGGCAAACGTAGATTTGAGGAAGAAGAGTTGGATGAAGATCAACCTTCACCACTGAAAAAGGGGAAAAAACTTGACCTCTTTTCAGACGATAGTGAAGATGAGCTGGACGTAAACACCGACCTAGTGGCGACGTCATCTATTGTTGAGGATGTCTTTACTTCGAAATTCTTCAGCCCCTTCAAGACCACGAGCTCAGTGGATCTCTTTCTTTTCACACCTCCCAAGAAACGCAAGAGAGTCTTTATGGAGGCTGTCGAGGTCCCTACCCTCCGTGAAGTATACACCCGGCTCAAATGTACTACCTCTCTTGAATCTTTGCGTGCAACGCCATCCTCACTCTTCCCTTCGGCGCGCCACATGTGCTCAGTCACGAGGGAACCTGCGTCGACCAGGATACTCGCCAGTGACGGCTCCTCACGGAAACGAAGGCGAGCGAGTGCCGAGGATATATTCTCCTCATCTCCCCTCCACCCCCTAGAAGCCCCGCGCAGCGACTCCTTCAGTCTCACACCAGTGAAGACTTGGAATTCGCCAGACTTCCCATCCTCCGATGACGATCCTCACTTTGGTCAAGTCACGCCTCATCGTATCATCTCCCCTAAGCTCCGAAGAGCCCAAGGCACCCATTTTGAGGACCCTCCCAGTGATGATTCGACCATTCTCGCCAGCCCGTCTCGTGACCTAGCCGAACGCCGACTACAGAGGCTTGGGTCATTGAATGGGTTACCTAAACCCGTCCCCTTTGCTGTTTGATACCCCAGTATCTTATTTATGTTTCGTTTTCCATGTCGCTACCTATTAGTATAAGTAGATACTTAACAAACCACATTAAGCCTTATGCATATGTAAAATACTGCTACTTCAATATCAATATCAAAAACATTTTATTTCAACTTGTTTAGCTCTATTTTAAGTCAAAGGGTGCTTGGATACCGGTCTATAGTCCTTCCAAATCGATGGGTTCGCCACTGTCAACGATTACGAGAAACTTCGACAGGGAAAGGATCTACTCTAATTGGCCCTGTGGAGAGCTTCACATATGTAAATCGGCAGCACGACACGCGCACGTATGTAGAATGATACCTTGTATTTCTTGGACGACAAATTACGTTGGCCACCTGTCGTTTTAGTGGCAAATACTGCTTCTATTTCTAACCGTGTTCAGAGGAGGCCACACGGAGGCATGAACGACATTCAAAACAGATCAAATTCCGTAACGCTCAAGCCCTAGAGTTGACGTTGAAGTGGAGAATGGCGAAAATGAAAAAGATCATTATCATAACAGGACTCAGCGCTCAGGAGTCATCGCAACGTTATTAAAGTCCAGCTATATTAGGTTAGAAAGAGTGAGGGACTAATTAACGTTACGGCAGTATCAAGAATAATTGAGTTCTGCCTTTAGGGGAACTTCTTTCTTCCTCTAATTGTACACTGTAAAAAGAATGACACTACTTAGCACTGTTAACGTTGGAATGAGCTCCTGATAAGCCACAAATCTATATATTCGAATTAATCCAGCAAACTCGATGAAAATGAAAGTGTCTATGACGTAAAGCCTAAAATTAAAATAAAACAAACCCTGAAGCGGCCAAATTGAAATTCGCTTATTTATTATTAGCCGGCGCCACGTGGGAGCAACATCCATCACCATCGAGCGGTTCCCATTTCCTTCTTCCCTGCCATTGCAAGTAAGTCCGTCCTGCAGTTGTGAAACGGTGAAATTAACCGCCAAGTTGGCAGACGATAAACGTAAATTTTGTGCCTAATGAAAACAAAGCATAATGCTACCTGTGCGCGTCGTGGATGCAACATGTTGATTTATGTGCCTTCTACAGGAGCCTGGAGTGAGCTCGACCCGAATTTTTCGCGTCAGAGAGCACTTTTCGGTTCATTCCACTCCTTTCGTTACATAAAAATTCCGACAACACGATCCCGGTTCCTCAGTCTAGTGAACGCCGCTATGTTACACATTTCAGGATTCCATGTTATGCGATGTCACCGACATGTCACCGCTACCACTAGTACAGGGTCCTTTCTTCGGTTCGCTTTTTACAATTCGTTGTCAAAAATATGCTGGCCTTGTGCCGAGTTCTATACGCCTGCCCAATCAGAAAAACCCGCAGACAAGTGTTTTGCTATAAAGGGGCATCGAATAGCATTCAAATCTTCAGTCGATTAATCGTCTTCACTCGTTCTCTAACTCTCACTTCTACTTCTCCTACCCCACCCACCCCTTCTCTCATTCAACATGTTCTCTAAAGTTGCCATCCTTGCCACTGTCTCTCTCGCTCTCTCTGTTGCTGCTGCCCCCGGCGGCGGCTCCGATTACAAATGCAACACTGGTGACATTCAGTGCTGTAACGAGGTTCACCAGACTGGCAGCGCTAGAGCTACTCAGCTTCATGCGCTTGTCGGTGTTGTCGTCCAAGATGTTGCCGGTATGGCTGGAGAGAACTGCTCCCCGATCACCGCTGTTGGTCTCGGCAACGGAGCATCATGGTTAGTTTTTATTATTTCAGTCCTTACTTTCGTTTCTCACTCTATTTTTACAGCAAACAAGAGCCTATTTGCTGCGAGAACAACCAAATGAGTGAGATTAACGAGTTTTTCTTGTCTATATTGTGGTGTTACATTGCTAACATTCCATTTTCCAGACGGCCTTATCGTTGTTGGATGCTCTCCTATCAACATCAACCTTTGAGTTATTTCGCTCAGTCCTTGGAGTCCCGATCAGTAGTAGGAGGAGAATGTGGTTGTGTTAGGTGTTACGAGTCTAGGTTAATAACGTTGTGGATAATATACCTCTTTGGATGTTTATCATTGTCATGAGTGCGTTTTTGTGAAGGAGTGTGTTCTCGTCTAGAGTTTGGAATTACCTGCAAGGGTAGGTAATTGTAGTTCAGTTTCAGGTTGAATAAATTTTTTCTTGGATGTTGCGTTCATTCTGTTTACATCTGTCCCTGAAAACTCATCGATATTGCACATATTTCAGGGTAACCAGTCATAAACCTGCAAATCGCAATAGTAACGGGCAATCTAAGTGTTTTGCAAATTAAACAGGCGACGATTGAGGTACAGTGACTTGTAAATTTACATATTGTTGGCTATCAAACGAAGACAGTGACTTGCAAATAATCACAGTAGAATGATTGATGGATCTTGTAGGTTTACACATCCGGCAGGCTGGTTCATTGCTCCTGCCGACCCAAGTGACGAAAGGCCCGATGGCTCAACTGGGCAGCTTCCTCGTACTGTGATGCACAATGCCAAGCTCCCTTGGTTATTTCATGTTGCCAATTTAAGTGATGCTAATCCTGATGGCTGTGACAGACAACTTCCTTGTATTGTTGGAGCTGTGATGAATAATGCCAATACTTTTTAGGATGACCATTAACCATCTTGTCCCACCAGTGGCTGGCACATTGATATATCAAGTACTGTACTTACAGATAATACTTGATATATAAACAGCTGTCCTTAAGAGTTGAATTTTGATACATCAATCTACTGTGCTGAGTTATAATTTAGGACCTTCCCGCACTACCTTTGCTTACATACACTGTTGCACATGATGTGCTCAACACTACTCTAGCCAATGAGCAGCCCACGAGCTCCCCACCCCCAAAATTTTCCAATTGGAATCTCTTGAATCTCGATCTGCAATGTGCCATTGGTGTGATGGGTCACATCAAACCTTTCCATTTTGAGAATTAGTGCATTTCCGTGCATTCCCTTTCTATATGATAGATATTACACAATTGTCTCTATTCCCAAATGTTTTTTTTTGCTCACAATCTCAAACTCCAAAAACTAACAGCATTTTACAACATAAATATGACTACCTGGGCTACCTGGGAGCCCAGACCCTATGTACAGGTTTCAATTGTATATCCAGGGTGGTGGTTTAGTGGGGCACATAAAAGACAGGTGATTTGTCAACAAAATTTGAGGGCAGTGAGAGGCAAGGAAGGAGTGTGAGAAGTGTAACAACAATGGTTGAAAAAAGTTAAATTAAGTTTGATTGGTGTCATCTGCAATAGCTCGGGCCGGGATATGCCAGTTGTTGGGCTCAACATTGTCGACGTTACAGGAGCCATTCCTGACATCTATGGGACTTAAAATTGAGTGATACATCATATAGAATTACTATCTAGTGTCTATTTGAGTAGTGTGCAATGCCCAAGCTGAAATAAAATAAAAATGAGTAAAAGTCAGACAACAGCATTGTCACCCTTTGATTCATGCACTTTCATCTAAGCAACACTACACATAGTTGATGGTCTGTTTGATAATAATACACCTACTAAAAACACTACCATATCATATATTTGTATTATACATTTTGTGTGAATAAATCTCCTTATCTCCCCTTGTGTAGTTTTTGGGTATTTTAGAACATGCTTAAACTATGTATTTGTTTACATGTGCACACAAAATATTCCAACGCACCCAGGAACAGATGGGCAAATATATTTTGTATGTCCCCTAAAATGGAGCTTCCCCACCTGGTGTCTAAGAATGTGAAGTAGCAAAACAAAAAAATACAGAAATAAAAATAATGGAAATAAAAAATAACGGATAACCTATGTTTGCTTGACATACGACATATGGAGGGATGCAAGCTGGAGTATTGGGACAATGATCTCAAACCCCAGGAACCAAGGGAATGGCTGGTTTACTCAATCGATTGATGCGGTTGATGGGGACCAAACAAAGGAGGGCGGAGTTTTTAAGCAAGAGGCAGGTTTTCGGAAGGTGCACCAGCAGTGCCCAACAGCGATGAGCAGCTGAGGACCTGTATACAGGTAGGGGAGCAGGGAAAGGAGTCACATGATGATTCCCATGGTTTTGATATATCAAAGGTCTTCTCTCAGGACAGCCGTTTATATATCAAGTATTGTTTGTAACTACAGTACCTTTATACATCAAAATGGCATCTATGCCTGCTTGTCCTAGATTGTTACAGTTTCTCTCTTCGGACTATACCTTTTCCTTATCTTCTCATCTTTACTTATCATTGTATCTCGCATAGTCCAATCTTCGGATTATCTCTTCTTCCCATATCTCCTTATCCCCCATTTCGTTCTCATCAACTCTATTATTACACCTATATTTCACATCGTTACTCAGCGCCATATTTATACCTACCAATAGCACTTATCCCTCTTTGAAGCATTACTCATCATGCTTCTTCGAGCCTTGTATATATACCTCACAATGTAGTAGATAGTCCTCAGCTTGACCTAGCTGAATATACCATATTCTCTACAATCTCGACGCGCAGCTCGATCCTACTCATCTCGAAAGGGGGTAGTGCATCTTAGAACCAGGAGACAGACTCTTCCTTCATATCAGGAAGTCTATAGACGTCAGACTATACCGTCGATGGTCTTATCGAAACAACGATTGATCTGGATCTAGAGGATAAGGCCTAACAGCCGTAACATAGATGAAGGGATCAATATAGGTTTGTATTGAAGAGAAATATTCTTGTATAATGTTGATGGTATTTTCAAGCTTTACATGGAGTCCAAAGGATCTTTGTGCTTGTAGAGAAAGTTTTCTCTCAAGCAAGTTTCTCTGATATTTATTTATTTTTTATTTTTTTATTGTGAAATTATGGTCCTCTGGGGCAAGGCCCTACAGGGGACTTTACATAGCATGTACATGATTGGGGACCAAAGCCCCTGGTGCATCACTCACCCCCCCCCCCTCCAATGCACTGCAGATGGCCCACTTGTAGTGGCATCCCCCTATGGCCTGACATGGAAACACTGTTTTGGGAAGCAGCATGTTTCTGGTGATCACCTTGTACCCTCACTTGAAAAACTCTCTACTACATGTTCCTGCATATCTTTCAGGTACCAGCCCACCTTAGACAGGAGCATCTGAGGGCCTTAAGGCCCATTTATGGGACTGTCAGAATAGGCCTTGAGGGGGCCTTCATTTGAAGGCTGATGGGTTCTTTCCAAAAATGGAAATATTGAGATTTAGATCGGGTGTGAGCCCTCTCAGCAGCCTTCAGCTAGAAGGTGCCTGGGGGTTTAACATACGGTTTGAATCATTTACGGTCATTTCTATTGTAGTTAATGTACTAGTTGGCTCCATAATATTCATGTCACATAATTTGATATCCAGAACTGTCACAGGAAGGCTGTTTTACAACTAAAAACAGAGGCTTGAAAATAAAGACAATGGTTTAAAAACAGAACTGCTTGGAGCTGGGACATCATGACATCTTGAAAGCTCATGATCATCTTAGTAGGTCCATGTATCTGGCCAACTTTCTGGTATATCAATACACACCATACACCCAAGTTCAAAATTACCTAGAAGCCTTCTCTATAACCTTCTAATCCCAATTCTCAATAAAAGACAGTCCAAAGAAGGGGATAGCTAGGGATATAACTTATCATGGGTCTTCCAATTCTAATTAGACATATGGTTTGTGTCTGTAGTATTGGAAAATATAAATATGCAATAAGCCCAAAAGTTAACTCACAGAACGTAAGGAATTCTTGATAAGGATTTGGTACTTTTGAAGCATTCTCAAATAAGAAAATATTGGCCATTCTAAATGGGTTGAAACTAATATAATTTATTACCGGCAGATTAATGGGATGACACCCAGCTGTTACGGTTTCTCTTTTCCTTTCCTTATCTTATCTTATCCTACGATATCTAACCTTCGGACTATCTCTTTCCCTCATATCTTCTTTCCCTCCATTCCATTCCCACC
>MU150245.1:400160-437190 GCA_015584075.1 Collybia nuda
TCATAAAATCGTAGTGTATATTATATATATATATCTTGCTCTTATCACGGTCTTGTATCTTAGTCTACCTGTATGTATATATTCCCGATCACCCTTGTATAAACTCTGTAATCTTATGTTGAAAAAACTCAGAATATCTCCATGAATACTGTAAATTTTTTACTTTGAACTTATCTTAAACATACTCTATATAATATGAACATTTTTATTTAAAGTATATACAATGTTTATTATAAAAAAGAACTAAATATGGCTGCTAGATCAATACAAAACATATAGGTAACATACTCCCAATATACCCACAATTTGCTGACTGGTCATATCAGCACCTGCCCACGGTGTGAACTCTATGTGCTGCTCTCTATATGCACTGCCCCCCCCCCTTACCCACACTTTCTATGTGTTCTCTGACTATTTCCCTGCCTGGATTCACAGGAGGCTCTAATCTTCTCAGAGGGCAGTGCATCCTCAACTTCCTAAGTACCACAATATTTTTTTCCCTGTAGTTCTAGAATACAATACATACATTTTACATCTGCGTGCACCTGTCTTGAAGGCATCAAATCCTGTACAAACGGTTGACCCCATCTGCAACACCTTCTAAAAGCCCAGATCTGGACTAACGATTGGATCCCAATTAGGATTTGGGTAAGGGCTGTCAGGGCCTTCAGGGGCCTTAAGGGTCATTCTTTGGTGTGCATCAAAGTTCCAAAAAAGGGCCTTGAGGGTATTTCAATCCCTGTCAAGGGTGTACCAGCCACTGCTACCTCTGAAAGCATTATGTGGCAAGTACAGGACTGAGATGTATGAAGGCTGAGGATGGACAAGATTTAGCAGAATTTGGTCTTGAGATGTGAATCCATCAAGCCTGTCTATGCTTCAATATAGTGGTAGGTGTTATGGTTTCTCTTTTCCCTTCACTATCTTATCTTATCTTGTACTATCTAACCTTTGGACTATCTCTTTCCCTTACATCTTCTCACCCTCCATTCCATTCCCACCAATCCTATTATTACATCTACCTTTCACACTATTACTCAGCACTCCGTTTATAACTACCAATAGCGCTTATCCCTTGTCAAAGCATTACTCATCATGCTTCTTTTATAACTTATATATATACCATACAATGTAGTATATAGTCCTCAGCTTGACCTAGCTGAATATACCTTATTCTCTACAACTCGACGCTCAGCTTGATCCTACTTGCCTTAGAAGGGGGTAGTGCATCTCAGATCCAGAAGACAGACGCGTCCTTCATATCAGGAAGTCTATAGACGTCAGACTTATTGTCAACAGTCTTATCAAACCAATTGATTGGTCTTGATCTAGAGGATAAGACCCAACAGCCGTAACAGTAGGGTTATATCCCACTATAAAGGTGCCTGTTGAGATAGTTGCTGTTGCTAATGTATACTAGAGAATAGGGGACACATCACCTGGTTTGGTTGAGGCACCCTGTATCTTTTATGAATTCCACCAATGCCTTCATCCCGTTCTTGTCAGGGCAACCCTAAGTCGGAGCACACATGATCACAAGTCAGCCACCTTCCAGATGGTAGGGGAGATCCTGAGTATATTGCCTATGATACATGTCTAAACTACTCACCTGGTAGGGGAGATCCTGAGAGATCAATCTGAGGATTCCCTACCAAGGTGGGGCCACTATATACCCAGTTCCACACAATGCCAGTATGTACTCCTATTTGTAAGGGGGAGTGTTGTATGAGAGGCTTACTAGGGGAGGGCGATATGCACGTCAGGTCTGACCATGCAGGGAAGGGGGCACCTAGAACCAAGCGTACTTAGTCACTGTAAATAACCCGGATCCTAGTTTATTGCAAAGGTACCGACCACTATGTGGAAGGCGCCATTATATAGGTACATCGGAAGGATTATCTACGGAGAGAGTCCGGAAGCCTATATGAGCCCGCTAGGACTCTACAACGATCTACGTGTAAGGTATCAGCAAGGAGGAATTCTACTATCTGCAAGAGGGGTAAGGGAGGTGTCATAAGGACGTAGGGGGTATGCCGATGATACTCCAGGCAGATGATGTCAGCATGATCCATGTATACATACTACGACGATTATCCGAATAACTAGATGTGGATCGTCCGAGCGATCCCCTTACACTATTGTTGCCACATCACTCAGGGTTGCACAATAGGTATGTTTGCATAGTGATTGTACATTATTTCAACAAGTGTGGCACATATCAGACAACATCTGGGTTTTGGATGTGCAATCTTCAATACAAGGTGTAGGCTTTGTCTGGCAGCTCCAATTTTCAATCTGTGACTTTGATTTGCGATCATTGGCATAGGGCTTGTGATCAGTGGCTTGTACAACAATTTATGATCACAATCTTGTCTTGCAACTACAATCTCTGATCTGCAATTACAATGTTGTATGATGTTGAAGTGTGACATTGAAAATGGGTGTTCCCCTTACAGACAAATTCCCATGGTTGGATAGTGGTGGTAAAAGATCAAGAAGTGTCATGCTATCATCAAGCAGTTCCCATTTCCTTCTTCCCTGCAAGTAAGTCCATCCTGTAGTTGTGAAATGATGAAATTAACTGCCAAGTTGGCAGACAATGAATACAAATGTATTTGAGACAAACAAAGACGGGTTCCAAGACTATAGGAGAGCCTGTCTACAGGCTGTACAGTGGGCGGGGACGGAAAAGGAAAGTGAGTAAGCAAAAGGGGTAATCATTAATCACAAAATCGGATCATGGGCGGCCCGCCTGTCCGTCGACAGGAGTCCTTTCTCAACAATGTTGTGTGTGCGTGCCGTGCAGGCAACATGTGGATTTACGTACCTTCTACAGGAGTGGGCTCGACCCGAATTTTTCGCGTCAGAGAACACTTTTCGGTTCATTCTACTCCTTTCATAAAAATTCTGACAACACGATCCCGATTCCCCAGCCTAGTGAACGCCGCTATGTTACACATTTCAGGATTCCATGTTATGCGATGTCACCGATATGTCACCGCTACCACTAGTGCAGGGTCCTTTCTTCGGTTCGCTTTTTTCAATTCGTTTGTCAAAAATATGCTGGCCTTGTGCCGAGTTCTATACGCCTGCCCAATCAGAAAAACCCGCAGACAAGTGTTTTGCTATAAAGGGGCATCGAATAGCATTCAAATCTTCAGTCGATTAATCGTCTTCACTCGTTCTCTAACTCTCACTTCTACTTCTCCTACCCCACCCACCCCTTCTCTCATTCAACATGTTCTCTAAAGTTGCCATCCTCGCCACCGTCTCTCTCGCTCTCTCTGTTGCCGCTGCTCCTCACGGCGACTCTGAGTACAAATGCAACACTGGTGACATTCAGTGCTGTAACGAGGTTCACCAGACTGGCAGCGCTAGAGCTACTCAGCTTCATGCACTCGTTGGTGTTGTCGTCCAAGATGTTGCCGGTATGGCTGGAGAGAATTGCTCCCCGATCACTGCCGTTGGTCTCGGCAACGGAGCATCATGGTTAGTTTTTATTATTTCAGTCCTCAATTTCGTTTCTCACTCTATTTTTACAGCAAACAACAGCCCATGTGCTGTGAGAACAACCATATGAGTAAGATTAACGCGATTTTTTCTCTTGGATTGTGGTGTTACATTGCTAACATTCCATTGTACAGATGGCCTCGTCGTTGTTGGATGCTCTCCTATCAACATCAACCTTTGAGTTGTTTTGCTCAATCCTTGGAGTGTCAGTCGGTAGTAGTAGGCGGAGGATGTTGTGTTAGGTGCTACGAGTCTAGGTTAATAACGTTGCGGAAAATATACCTCTTGAATGCTTTCCATTTCGTTTCTCGTCTGGAGTTTCAAATTAACAACGAGGGTAATTGTATATCAGTTTCAGGTTAAACAAATTCTCTTTTATCCTGCATAAAGCATAAATCTTCAGAACTCGCACCCTGTATTTGCGCATACCTCAGGCATTAGGGTGAAGGCAAAGGAATTTTAAATAGTCTAATGCCTTCTAACACAACTCGAGACTCTAAACAATCTTTCAGGTATGATTTCACTGTAGATCTTATTGTATGATCAGGTGGTTTTATCGTAATTCCTTGGCACATCAGCCGTTGTACACCCAAGGCTCTTTATTCATACCAAAACACTGTATTAAGTTATTGGGCAGTCGATCACGTATGCTATTACAGGCATTACGGGGTGTGATGCTCTCGATTCTCCTGGGCAATTATTTTAGCCCTCACGCGCCTCAGAACCTCATCTAAAACGTCTTGCGTGTTTGAATATTTGACAATAAGCAATACAATTGATATGAAGATCTCAAGCAGTCGCTTCCTCAGATATCCCATGTTGCGCGGTATTGGGGGAGGAAGTAATAATTGTGGAGATAACTGCGGCGGGGGTGATTGTGAAAGTGGTTCTGGTGAAGGGCGAGCGATCGACCTCCGGGGTACCTGAGGCAGTTCATTCTCTAAGCCCGTCCCCTCAGCCAGCATTCCCGCAGTCATACCCTTCGCATTCTGAACCATCAAAGATGCCCCATGTGCCAGAAGTTCCCGAATAACGTCCCTGTCCTGGAAGAAGATGAAGGAATTCATAAGTGGAGTATTGAAGTTATCTTCAGCATAGCACTGGTCAACGTTAGCACCTGCCCGTAGGAGGATACGAACGATTACAGCTCTATTTTCAGCAGGCAAGCGGGTTGTAGCGAAGAAAAGTGGAGTGCGGTTTCTTGGGGAGAGCGCATTGGGGTCGGCGCCATGATCAATGAGGAGTTCGACAACATCGAGATGCCCTCTCCAACAGGCAGCAGCGAGTGGTGTTAAATCTTGTTCGCCACCAGGAGAATTGATGGTGTTCGGATTGGTGCTCAAGTAATCCTCGAGACGATCTGCAACAAGCGTGCCATCCCATGCCTCAGTACAACAGCGATCTATCTGCCGTTCCGGTAAAAATTCTCCGGCAGCATCTATTGTTCCCAATAACGAATTCCTTCCATCTCCTGATATGAATAACAGTTCAGGCCCTTCAGTTAAGACGTATGCATCAAATCTCTCTTTTCCTGGAGCCAAGGACACGGTGAATTTTTTGAGGCCCTCTATGAGCTTACCCTCGCTCATGATATGATCCTCGGGTACATCATCAAACGGTAGGATAATGTAATGGATTTGGCGGTCCAGGCTCGAGACGTAGAACAGATGAAAAAGTCCGTTGAAAACGTCAACAACAATAGGGCTTCCTGTCGCTAAACGAACAGGGAGGGTAGTGAGAGCTCTACGCCTGACTTCAAGATGGACCAACTTCTCCTCGGAATCCTCAAAGAAGACGTGAAGTTCCTCATCTTTATCTGCGTATGCGGCGAGTCCGCCTTTGTAGTGCACGGAGTATCGTGGAATATTGCTCGTAAGCCATTCTTCTTCATCAACGCTGTACTCCAAAATGCAAAGGGTGGAATTGAATGATATACATACAACACATTGCAGAGTAGGTGTGACGATGTACGTGGCTGGTGTTTCTTGACGAACAGCTTGGGAGATAAGTTCTTGATTATCAAAGAAATAACCTGTCCAGTGCTTGGAAATGAGAGAGTAGTTCTCATTTTCGTGGCTGACACAGAGTAGATATTCTCCTTCACCCGGGTCTTCGGTATATCCAGCAGCTGCCAGGCGGCGTGCAATATCTTGGAGTTGAGTTTGGGACATTCTTAGATATTATGTCCTCGGTCCTGGAATTTGGAGTCTCCGGTGAATTTGGAAACCTTGCATATGCTGTGTTTGGACATGAGGCAGCGCTAATTCCTCACACAGGCTGCGTCCCCCAGTTTCGACCCCAAGCCTTGGAAAATATGATTCTTCCATCGGTATCAGATCTCAACTAGCACCGACATGACTCTTCTTTAAGTTTAACACCCATCAAGATCCGGTACTCTCAAATTCCGACCATGAGATATGGGCGCTTGTGACGCTACATTTTTTTTAGATCTTCCATTCATTACGACAAGCGCGTAGGTTCCGCCAGTCAATCGTGCGATCATAACTGCCTTAAATAGTGGTGCACGAGGACTTGATCGGATTGAGCAGTTGGGAGATCAACAACGCCTGTACCAATCCCCTTTTCTGGGTTCTTGCGGTCTACGTAACTGTGGATGACATTATAGTTCGAGGAAGGAGACGGAGTTGACTGGGCGAGGATGAAACCAAGATCGTACTGGTGCGATAGTTGATCCAGATGTTGTAAAGAGCTGAGAAGTCCTCCTGGAATTCAAGAACGATAGCTTCCCAATAGGAAGTCTATTAGTATTCCCCACACTTCGGCTCACCAAGTCTTCCTCACTTTGTATGCCCCTCCCCAGAAGTGTCTATGCGAACGGCACCAGAAGAAAAAAAGCCTGAAGATGATTTTGGCTTCCGGGGATCCTTGATAAAGGCCTTGTCCTGAGCTTTGAGGGTGGTATGGGCTTTGAGAACGTAAGCTTCAGTTCTGGGGAATTTTTTATCTTATACCAAGACGGTCAATTAGCGGTGAGGGGTTGGAAGGGATGGAGGTAGTACACCAAAGAGTTTGTCTGGCGACGATGAATAAGGGGTGGGCGGATTTTCACGTGTCCTGGGGGTGGGCCATTTCGGCGACAAATTTTCAATCAATATAACTGAAGCTCCTTTGGATTCTAGCTTAGGACGTCGGCCTTCACAGAACACGCGCGCACTGGTACTTTCTTCTCCTTTTTTATGGGTAAAGTAAATCGCAATAGAGACCAAACAAGAGATAGCAAAAAACATGGCTCACGCCGCGAAGCTATTGTTATTGGAGCCGTCCATATTGAGGTCGAGGAAACTGGTAATTTGGATGTGCGTACGTGGTCATCAACATCTGTGACAAACATCAACACAGCGTCGGCTCAGACTCCACGTGTATCGTCCACATGAGCCCGGTTGGGACGAGACTGTATTCCTTCTTGCCCCCAACACAATTATGACAGTTGACTGAAGCCGAGGCTTCCGAAATATGCGTGAAACTGGCCAGGGCACGAGCCAAAGTATTGAAAAGCATTGATAACAAGTGTAATCGCCACAAAACCTCGGTTATTCCTTTGATAAGTGCACACAGAACGAGACAGATCCGTGCAGGGCCGTGGGGCAGAGGGTATTGTGATACCCTAGGTATGTAAGCATGGAACGCGCAACCACCCTTTCATTGCCCTACTGCCCAAAATCTACTACTCACGATGGGCGTCGCCGCATCCATGTATAATGCAAATTGGCCCCCGAAGGCCAATTGGTCTGTTGACGATATGCCGGACTTGTCCAACAAAGTCATCATTGTGACAGGTGGGCCTTAAAAATGATTCTGTCGAGCTGAACATACCTTACACGAAATTGTTATTGTTAGGTGGAAATAGTGGTATTGGTAGAGAGACTGTCAAGGCATGACATTGGCAAGAAGTTGTGCAAAATGCACCCTAATATTTTCATTTAGGCTTTGTTGAACAAAAATGCGAAAGTCTATATTGCGGCCCATTCTCAAGTTCGAAGCGAACAATGCATCCAGGATCTCAAAGCGGAGACAGGCCATCAAGCCCACTTCCTTGAGCTAAATCTTGCCAGTTTGGGTTCTGTCAAAGCTTCCGCACAACAATTCCAACAGTTCGTTTGAAAGTTAAAGTGTTTCCGGTTTCACATTCTTATAGGTAGTGGCATCTTAGGTTGGAAAGTAAACTCGATGCTCTTATTAACAATGCGTGCGTATCTTGATACTGTTTATATTGAGAGACACCCTTAATGTTTGTGTTAGTGGCGTAATGATTCCTGGGTCTACATTATTCACCAAAGAGGGTTTTGATCTCCAGTTTGGTGTTAATACGATAGGTAGGAGTTATTCAAAATCCGTCGACTTTCGTCTTTTGAAGCTGTCCATAACGACATTTTAGGCCATTTCTATTTCACTCAGCTTCTTCTGCCCCAACTTGGTGCTGCCGGATCCTCCCGCGTTGTGAACGTTTCTTCACATGGGCATGTAGTCGGCCAAATAGATTATGATACAATCAAGGATGGCCCTGCCCGCGACAAGATGGCACCTCTTGACTTATACAATCAGAGCAAATTCGTGAATACCTTTTCCCTCCTGCCTCTATAAGTTAGCTAAGTATAGGGCAGGCGATGGTGGCGATGAATTCGGAATTTGCGAGACGTCATGACGACAAGGGAATTGTTTTCATATCCTGTCACCCCGGTCAGTAATCCTTCAATAGTGCCCTGTTGGTCCTCTCAAATCCATTTAGGCCTCATTGTTACTAATCTCGGAAGAAGCATGTCTCCACTAGTTGTACGGGCCGCAGTACGTTGGCTTTTGTCTTGGGTCCTATTTACTCTTCTTAACCTGATGCCAGGGACTCTTGTCCTATGATTCTGCCAAGGGTGCCTTAACTCAACTATATGGAGCCACAGCTCCAGAGGCAAGCACTGCGAATGGAAAGGTAAAACATAGGCTTTTCAAAAATTCTCAATACTCATATTTGTTCGGCACTCAGTATCTCATTCCATGGGCAAGGGTTGGCAACCCTCATCCTGCTACCCTGGATCCAGAAGTTGGAGCGCAATTGTGGTCATATCTAGAGGAACAGACCAAGAATGTCTAGGTTAGATAACGGAACTGATTGTTTAACGTGAACTCTGTTGGATGTGCGGGGGCTGGGACACGCTGTGTACGTACCGCAATCAGTATCATAATCTAAGCTGCTTACAACCGCAATTGCTAGATAGTTACATTTATCGATTTACTGTCACGTCTAATTCATCGGTGTAGGTCATTTTCCTTTGTGTGTAGACGAATTTATAGGTCATGCTTCTCGAATCCAATGGCCTGCGATGTCTTTTTCTCGAGTTCTCCAATTTGAAGTCCCCTAGTCACACAACCCCGACGCCTGGACCTAAATTATCAGCATTGTCCTCTGTCACTTCAATAATTGCGACTTTCTACCATAGACTCATTCATGGGAAAGAGTTGGGAAAGAATCCTGCCTACTCATGAAACTGCGACTAGATCGAGAGCTGCTCCACTGGCCCAAGACTGGCTTGCAGTGGTCTTCGGCATGTACTGGATCTATAATGAAGGAGATTTTATTCGTGGCTTTTGACAAAAAACGGTTAGTGGAGATTGACATCTAGTATCTACGGCACATATTGAAAAGGACGTTGCTACAATTACATAAATCAGTTGAGGGGTCAAACATGTGTATGGTTTCTATCATTTTCTGTGTATGGTATAACCTTGGTTCCGGTGCCACTGGGAATCATGTGTAAAGGACCTTGTGGTCTTGTTCTTTCCACGTGGAAATGTCGTCAGCTGTTCTCCTGATTAGGCTTTCCAAATTTGACGAATCGTCACACCTACCCCTCACCACCATGTCGCTCGAAACCTATGTGATTAAAGGTGAGTAAATCAACTAGTTGACGACATATTTCGTACCTATATTCCTTATCACAGGATCAACAAAAGTCGTTGATAGATTCTTTGAACTGCCATTGGATTACAGCAATGAGAGCGGCCCAAAAATTCGCGTCTTTGTGCGGCATCTGATACCTCTCGAGAAGGCGAAGACTCTTGAGGAACAAGAGAAGCTCCCATACTGTAAGCTCAACTTGAAACTTTGTTTAATGCGGTGGTAGTAATTTACTGATCTGACATACGGTATATTGTACATAGTGCTCTATTTACAAGGTATTTTTAGAAAAATAACGACTCCTTCAGCGTTACATTGCTCTGATGGCGCTTAAAGGTGGCCCAGGTGCCGAGGTCAGTTTGGCAAGTGCATTGTCACTTGCTCCTCCGGTTAGTCATTACAAAATCTTTCACATCTTCTCAGAAACCCACTTGATATTTTATAGATCCACGAGCAGGGATATCAAGTATGATTGCCCACTATGCATCGCGTAAAATCCTCACCTGACGACACGCAGACTCTGTGGCTTGACCCCCGTGGCACTGGGCTCAGCACCCCGTTTTCCGCTGACCTAGTACAGGGCAAAAGTGATCAAGAGATATTTGAATATCTCAAGCACTTCCGTGCAGACAACATTGGTGACCTTTTTTCCCTTCTCGATTTGTATACCCGTAATGCTAATGGTGCATTTTGGGTCCGGCAGTTCGCGATTGCGAGGCAATAAGAAAGGCTCTCCTTGGCGGCCGCAAGGACCCTGCTGATCAAAAGTGGACAATTCTGGGGCAGAGCTTTGGTGGATTTTGCTCTCTCACATATCTCTCGTTTTTTCCGGGGGGCTTAAAGGAGGTCTTTATCACGAGTGGGCTTGCGCCGCTTGGGGATCACCCGGATCCTGTGTA
The DNA here is from genome assembly GCA_015584075.1 of Collybia nuda. Taxonomy (NCBI): domain Eukaryota; kingdom Fungi; phylum Basidiomycota; class Agaricomycetes; order Agaricales; family Clitocybaceae; genus Collybia; species Collybia nuda. The sequence continues at coordinate 410,478 of MU150245.1, forward strand.
TCTTGCATTAGAACGTGAGTTTAGCGTTTTGTACTTACGGGCGTATGTGCTGAGATACGTGACTTCACAGCGAAGGTAACTAAGAGGAATAAGATATATTATCAGAAGTATCCAGCGGATGTTAAGCGTGTATGACTTAACTTTGGGTTGTATCATCTTGAGGCTTACCTCTTCTGTTTCGTTTCTGTCTATTAGGTTCGCAACATATTAGCATTTCTTGATTCAAACGAGGTCGCTCTGCCAAACGGCGGGACCCTCACTCCAAGTCGATTCTTGCAACTTGGCATGGAATTTGGTTCCAAGGGTGAGTTGTTTCCGGCTCATTAAACTACATAATCCCCGACGCCTGAAATTTGGAAAGGCGGTATCGACCATGTACATCGTGAGTTTTTAGCCTCCTTGTGATATAGATCCAGAGAAACGGATCTCTCCATCGTCCATAGAAATTGTGTTGCGCTCTTCCAACGATCTGGAGCTCTACGGAAAGTTGTCTTACAGCCTATTACAAAGTATTCAATCTACACAGGGTATGGACGGCAACCCGATCTTTGCAATATTGCACGAGCCGATATATTGCCAAGGGTAAGTATCCCACACTTGAAACCGGCCTCTCGGGTGCCTCACCAACAAAGCAGACGAGCAGCAAATTGGTCTGCGGAGCGTGTACTTAGCAAGTTCCCACAATATCAGTGGTCACATATAAAACATGCGAGCCCAGATACTCCAGCCTACTTTTTTGGAGAAATGGTAAGATTCTAATATAACTCTTGATGTAATGGTATGTAAAATCTGATGGTTAGGTGCTACCATCCGTGTTTGATGACTTCGCAAACCTTCGCCCATTAAAAGGAGCAGCGGAACTGCTTGCGCGATACAGCGACTGGCCGAAGGTCTATGATCTTGATCAGCTGGCGAAGAACGAGGTTAAGGTCACTGCTGCCACGTTTGTCCCATATACCATATCTTTTTGTGTGTTGGAGTTGATTCGATCATGGTCAGATATTACGATGATATGCATGTTTCTATTCTCTTTTTTTTCTCTAGTCAAGTGACCTATGAATGATTTGCCGCAGATATGTCGAATTCGGCCTTGCTCAAGAGACCGCTGCCGTCGTCAAGAATACAGAACAGTTCATCTCTAACGAGTATTTCCACGGTGCTATCCGCACGGATGGTCCGGTGGTGTTCAAGCAATTGTTCAAATTATCGAAACGAGAGTATGATTGAGCCTTTGGATTTGGGAAAATATTATGTTCAGAGTCGGTGGGCGTAACTCGAGATGGAAGGTTTGAAATTCATATTGTCGTGGCATAACTTTTTATTATTATTGACAGTAAAGTTGATTATATTTGTGGGTGTTCTGTGTCAACCTCTCGAGGTAGCCAAAGCACTACTATACCGTATCGGTTTTGCTGCTGTCCGAATTGGTTGAGCCTGTATGTTTCATTTCTCGCGATTCAAGTTTAACTATTCAACAAATCAGAAAACTCGGGTATGTTTTCAGCGGTGTGGCGGCTCAACCTCAGCGATTCGTAAAGTACTCATCATGTCTACTGAGGGTATTGCGTCAGACCGGGTCTTCATAGCCCCGATAGTTCGTCTATTGCCTTGATCTAATGTTGCGTTTGCCCTCCTCATGGCCTATAACCGAGTAGCGGGAACTTACAAAGCTTGGTAGCCAGTGAATTCCCTCTATCTATGCGAGTAAGGATAAGGACTTCATATGTAGATGAGGTGTGTGGTGGACCCTGGAGTCGGATTCAATGACAAAAACAAGGATAAATTGAGGTTGGTAGAAAGGAAACTATCAAAATGTAGTAGGCGTCTTTGATGGTAGAAATATCAGATTGCATGTAAGTAAGAGTAGTCGAATCATTTTTTTTTGTTTATGGCGGTGGTAAGAGTGGATTGACAGCGAAAGGAAACTTCAAGGTATAAAGGCAAATGTCGACGAGATGTAGATGAATACAGATAGTAACCGGATCTTCGAACAGCAAGTATGGATCAGAAAGTAATCAAGTTTGTAAATTGTTGATTCAACGACCAACTCAGCAGTGGCGCTAAAATATATGTCATCAGTATGGTATTATATATGGAGATGGAGTAGCACAAACTCTGCGCCTGTGTCGGTGGCGATGAATGGAATGACCCATGTGGAAACCGCAACCGATAGCGACGATAGCAATGAGTATAAAGCATTCTTCCTTAGTGGTCGGCTTCCACTCTCCGTCTTCAGTCACTGTGCCCAAAGTAGTCTTTTTCCCGTCAGCTGAAACTCGGAACAACGCCTTCTGTTCAGTCAACACATATAAGTCAAGAGCGCCATCTGTATCCGGGGATGCAAGGAAGCGCTTTGGGGTTTCGTTGGCCTCAAAAGTGTACGCTGCGTGCTTCGCGTCAGTCCAGGTGTCGTCATCTTGTAGTGTAAGGAAGCGCGGAGTGTTATCGTTGGCGGAAGTGTAGAACAAGTAAACCTTGTCATTGAAGGCTAGAGCTGCCAGGGAACTGCCTGTCGCGGCAGTCGCTGGAAGAATTGTAGGGGTCCACTCATCGTCGAGGTGAACAAGATTCTTGGCTTGATCCTGGAAGAAGATGTGCTGATCACCGTCTTCGCCGACGGTACCAACTAGTTTGCCATCGGGGTGCACCTCATGCTGCCCAAACTCCTCATCTTCAGCCCATTCTTCACTCTCCTCGTCGTAAACGAGCGATCCGAGTGCGAGAGAAGAGTTGATATAAACAATGCGTTTATCGGAGTCAGGTGGTAGGAGATATACGGCGGGAGAGTCGGGGAGGGCGTCGGAGGCGATAAGCTCCTGCGAATCATATGTAGTACCGTTCCATTCTTTCAAGATGAGAGAAGAGTCTTCGTTATAAAGTAAGTGTGTCGATTCACTCCCTGGGGGCTTTGCACCACCAGCGGCTACCATGAAACGAGTAAGTTCTTGTAATTGTGACATACTTGAAGAGAAGATGAGATGTCGCGAAGGGAAGGATTGCTTGAAATCGATAAGGTCCTTCCCATGGATTTCGTCCTTTTATATCTCGTGTCATACAGTGATAACTCCCGAGAACGTTGGAAGGAACCCGGGTGAATGGCACGCCCTATGTGATAGGCTCGAAGGGTTGTATGGCAATATCGACAGTGACTCTTCAATGCGATGAAGCCGAACTCAGATTGGACCTATCTAAGGCGTTAAAAAACATGAGGCTCAATCTTACAGAATACTACAAGGTTTGAGTATGTCCCGGGGTCATGGGGGCAGTCAGTGGGGGCAGGGATATGGGCTTCTAAAAAAAAAGTTGTGATTGGGGCTGAAAGCAGTCAAAGGTATCAGGAGTCTTTAACTTACCATAGCCTAAGTCGGAAATGGGGGCTTACTTGATGCCCTGAAGGTTTGGTATTTGAGTTCGATATACTATGGATATCTGTTCGGAAGTTGGTGAGCTAGCGTCAACGTCCAAAACGCGGTGGCCACATGTGTACGGGATTTGCCGTGGGTTAGGCGCTGAAAAAGAAAATAGGCAATAACTTCCTACATGTAACATGCAACCTTCCATAATCACTGTCAGACCTCTTCATGATCATAATACGGTTCTGATACGAAGTGTCGTGTATCAATTGTATTCCAGGCGATCGATAGCGCGGAGCGCCCGTGAAGCTCTGCGAACTTGCCGAGCCCTCTCACATGTCCTCCCAGCAGATATTTTTTGGACGTTATGTATAGCCTCGGCAGGCTCGTTGGATAGTGCAGGTTGCACGTTTTGTACGTGCACAAACGTGTTGACCAACTGTCCAATCGGCAGGGCTGGTGGCGGTTACAAAATGTTGTCGGGTCCACAGTACTGGTACGTCTGAACCAATCGTGTATCATCACTGACATGTTGTTCTGACGGGATTGTATAGTATCTTACAGATCCCGGGCTCCAGCCATTAGCGCGCGCTACTTCGGAGTGTATAGTTTATGTGACTTCAGCTCAATTACTGCTTCAAGGAGCAAATACCTTTTTTGAACCACAGCCCCAGGCTCAGGAGGCACCATGAGGATAGAACTGCCTTGGCTGACTTGACAGTATCCCATCGCCTACAAGCTCTTTGTCAAGTGCCAGTCCACCCTAGCCACGTGGAAACTGTCCGTTTTATCATGCCGTGCAAAAATACAAGCCTATTTAGGCCATTTTCAAAGGTTGGTGAAAACTCCCAGAATCGTTCTTGACAGGTTCTCTTGGGGCCATTGTCCTTTGTCTTTACCAAGACACTTTCTCCCACCCCCCATTGTAAGTCTTTTTGGGTAAATCTTATCGCCGTTTAACAACAATCATTATCAGCCCTCTCTACCCAAGATTTTCAAAATTTGGTCCATTCCGCTGTGATGTCCATTATCTACGATGAAGCTCTGAACGGCACTCTCACCGCTGATGGGCTCAAGGAATATCTCAACTCGGACCCCACTATCCTCGACACCGCTGGTGGTAGCAAGCAGCTAACCCCACTTGCCGCTGCATGCTCTGGAGGACACCTCGGTGTTGTTGAACTCCTTCTGGCCCAGAAAGCAAACCCAAATGCTCCTTCGGCCCACAGCCGTACCCCGTTTTTCTTTGCTGCAACCCTGCCCATTGTTCAGGTTCTCATAAATGGTGGTGCAGATGTGAACTTAGTATGCGATGATGACCAGAACACCCCCCTCATCAATGCCATCCTTCAACTCAAAGACAAGGACATTGCGCGCCTACTTGTGGACAATAAGGCATCTTTGACTCAGAAAAATAAGAACGGCGACACAGCGGAGTCCCTGGCCAAGAAGCACGGAATGGCGCAATCTTTGAAGCCAAAAGGAGCGAGAAACTCAATCCGGGCACGGGTTGTCGATGCCATTATGTCGATGGTTTTGATGATTCTTGCATACGCGAATAGTTTAACCGCCAAGGCCACCCCAGGCGGCGCTGTGAAGAAGTTGTACGGTATTCAGGGTGTTGAGGATGGCGCTCTTGCAAAGGTATGTATATACTCCCAACTAGCTTAAGCCTAATGTATCTCACGCATACTAACTCAGGAAATTCCCGAGCCAAAATCGGTTGACGACTTCAAACAGAACTTAAACGGCTATATCAGCAAGGATAAAACACTCCAGAGATTCTTCGCCCGCAATGACCCCTTCCTTCAGAACCTCGCAGAGAAGGCGAGTAAGTTAACCGATGATCCGACGACGGACCTTGGGAAACCTGAAAATATCAACAATCTTACTCGCCTCTCTCTCTATCGTACTGTCATTTATTTGGATGATAGTGGTTCCATGAAAACAGGGACCCGGTTTGCTGACCAGAAAGAGCTCGTCACCCGTATCGCCCGCATCGCAACAAAAATTGTACCCGAAGATTATGCGGGGGTCGATTTACATTTCATCAATTCCTCAAATTCCTCCTCGAAACTCGACGAAGCGGCAATTGCTCAAGCCATCGATAAAGTTCAACCCAGGGGGGGAACCAAAATTGGCACTAACCTCCGCTCGAAGATATTAGATCCACTCGTCTACCAACCGCTCGCTGCTGCAGACCCATCGAAAGGTTCCGTCTTCAAACAGCCACTTCTAGTATGCACGATCACAGACGGAGACCCTACACAGGAAGACGTTGAGACTCTGCAGAACGCAATTGTGGAATGCAAGAAGGCATTGGTTAATGCTGGTTATGAAGCTACTGCAGTAATGTTTTGTGTCAGCCAGATTGGAAGCGACCCAGCTGCCAAAGTCTTTTTGGATGGGTTGCGAGAGAACCCGAGACTCAAACAAGTCCTTTACTGCACCACAGATCAGCTTGATGGTAAATTTCAACAGATGCAAGCAAACGAGAAAGGATTGGAATCCTGGTTGTTGCACTTGTTGACAGGGCCAATTATGCAGAGGGATGAGGAGTAGGGATGCAGGGATAGTCGGTTAGCGTGCCGTGGTATTCCCTGTCATATGCGTCGTTTCCCACTGTGACATTATCTATTTTCATTCTACCTTCTACTATCCATCATTATGTCTATCCATCACAATGTATACTATTTTTTTTCATTCAATCTTGAACTCAACGCCTTCTCGAAAAAAACAAAGTTCAGCTAATATTCTTGAAATTTTTTAATCGAATGTTGCGGCTTCGATTGGGAAGTTGGAACTTGGCCACTTGTGAAAGTGCAATAATGTCTTTTTGTCTTCTTAATCTACGTTCACAACGTGTGTATCCCTTATCTATCAATTCCCGTTCCCTAGAACTCAACACAAAACTTTTACCTCATTGTTTATTTCTTTCTCGTTTTGACGCATCGTTTCCAAACCTGATTCGCACCAGTTTGGGCTATATAATTTCCGGTCAAACATGGCGACGATGCCAGCTTGAAAGCTGAAAGATCCAAGGAAAATCCAAGGGTATATTTGATAAGGAATACCACCAGCACGCATACACAAAATTGAAAAGACAGGTCGCAAATTGGGCATTCGAAGGAATATGTGGTGTAAGTGTAAGTTCATAATATGTAATTTTGGCTCCTGTCGTTCTAACATTGTCTAAATACCTTTCGTCCAGCCAAATTTTTAGTAATTACTGGGTCCAATGTCTGAGAATCTCCTCGAAAAAGGCACAATTTTTTTCAACTGCCGTTTGTGACTCTTCCAACTCCATTTCGTGTCCTCAAAACTTCATCCAATATCTCCTCTGTATTCGTATAGGCAACGATGAGCATCAACATTGACACCAAGAACTCGATCAGCCGTCTCTTTTGCATATCACTAAATTCTGGGTATGACTGCTGTTGAGGATTGGTGTACGATGGAGGTGTCGTATGAACTGGAGGTGACTGCGGTGGAGGCGATTCTGGCGACTCTGGTGGATAACCAACCAGGGGACGCTCGCGCAACTGAGGTAGCTCCTTATCCAACCCTGCGCTCTTAGCCAGCATTCCTGCGGTTCGGCCCTCCTCGTTTTGAACCGTTAATGATGCCCCATGCGCCAGAAGCTCACGGACGACATCTTTATCCCTGAATAGTGTGATGGCATCCATAAGTGGGGTATTGAATTTATTCTCAACATAACACCGGTCGACTTCAGCGCCTGCTCTTAGGAGGGCACGGACAATGGCGGGTCGATTTTCGGGTGGTGCACGGGTTGTGGCAAAGAAAAGCGGTGTGCGGTTATCTGGAGAGAGAGCATTGGGGTTGGCGCCATGATCAATGAGGAGTTGAACAACGCGGAGATGCCCTTTCCAGCAAGCGGCTGCGAGTGGTGTCACTTCGTACTCCCCGCCAGGAGAATTGATGAAATACGGATCGTTCTGCAAGTACCCTTTGAGACGATCTTCTACAAGAGTACCATCCCAGGCCTCGCCACAACAACGGTCTATTTGCATTCCTGACACGAATTCACCGGAAACATTCATCGTGCCCAACACCGACCTCTTCCCATCTCCTGAGATGCGCAAAAGTTCACGGTTCTCAGTCAACATATATGCACTGAAACTCGCCTTCCCTTTTACGAGAATTGAAGTCACCATAAATTGCCTGGGACCCTCCGTGAACTTGTATTTGCTCATGATGTTGTCTTTAGACGACTTTCCGGGCACAACGGTCGTAAAATGGATTTTGTGATCCCGGTTGGAGATGTAGAACACATGCATCTTTGCATCGAAGGTAGTCGCAAACATAGGGCTGCTCACTATGGGGTAAGCGGGGAGGGTGAAAAGATTTTTGTTGTTGATATCAAGATGGACCAGTTTTCCTAACGGGTCCTGGAAGAAAACATGCAGTTCTCTTTTCTCCCACATACATGCTACAAAACTGCCGTTGTGATGTACGTTGTAACGAGGAATCCGGGTATTTACCCACCCCTCCTCGTCAGTGCTATACTCCAGGACACAAATAGCGGACGAAGGCGAGAGACATACAATACATCGAGGGATAGACGTGTTGAAATAGGCAGCGGTGGTATCCCTACGAACTGGTCGGTGGATAAACTCTCGGCTTTCGAAAGAATAGCCTGTCCAGTGCTTGCTAATGAGAGAGTAGCTGGAATTATCAGCAGAATCAACGTGGAGTGTATATACGCCCTGATTCGCTGGGTGCTCAGCGTATCCAGCAGCCGAGAGGCGGCGCACAATGCCTTGGAGCTGGACTTGGGACATTTCCAGTGAACTGTCAGTGGCACTGAACGTTGCGTGCAGGGCGTGCTTCAGTCTGGGCACGAGGCAAATGCGATTCCTCGCGCAAACCGCACCAGCAGCCCTTCGGGACCTGTGCGATAAAATTTGATTGCGGCTGAGCGAATTTTAACCCCAAATCAACAAGTTTTCACGAAATGCTTCTGTGAAGCAATCCTTAAGATCCGATCGCCAGATGCGAGCGCTCGTATGCATACCAATTATATCGTGATAAGGTGTCAACAAGCCCATCGATAGAAATCTTCCATGTGCCTCTATTTGAATTATGGAAACACACATCGACGTTCAAATCGGGCTACCTATCTGGCGATCCGAAGGTCTCAGTCCATCATAGCCGCTCACAATTCTTCACAGACTTCATTGTCCTACATACGATGTCATTCGAAGATTTAGACGATGAAGACTGGGTTGACCCCAGCTGGTTGGGCGAGGTCAAATCCGAGATCGTGCCAGGGATGGTACTCGATCCTGATGTCACAAAGCGATGGGCAGTCCTACTCGAGTTCAAGAAGAACGGTAGCCCCGCAGTTGGCAACGGCTTTTTTGTTGGGATTCCTGACACCACAACTCATCATATCATCTTCACTGCTGCACATAATCTCACAACCAGAGAGGGCGTACGCACAGCTGACCTGACAGCCGTTTATGAAACAAATCCCCCTGATCCATCTAATCCACCCGGCACGCGCATTACCCAAATCGTTCCTGAAGAGGATATCTATATCTGCGAAGGATACACGAAGACGGGAAGACCTGAAGATGATTACGGCTTCATCCGTATCAAGAGAAATGCAACCGAAAAGACATTTGGCTTTGGGTTCAGCATAAAGCTCGCCTACGAAGATTATTTCAAAGACAAGATATATGTTAGTGGATTCGAGCCCGGAAACAGAGCCTTTAATATCGCTAATGGCGCTTGCATGGAATGTTATACGAAAATTGTGGTTTACGAGGCCAAAACTCAGCAGGGTATCAGCGGTTCCGCCGTATGGATTGATTATAAAAACTCTCAAGTTGCCATCGCTATCCAGTACGTATCCTATGAACCCTAATGTTCCAGATGTCGTTCAAACAACCGTTTCAATAGTAATACTGGTAGCTCGGGAAACGGTAGCAGTGGTGCGCGTCTCACGCCAGACGTCTTCCGAAGGGCATTTAATTGGATTCAGCCCAGTGTGATGAAGAAAGGTATCCAAATACGCGCATATGCTCCACCCAAGAGTAAGGCCCTACCGAAACTCCCTGACAAAGGTCTCTTCCTGAGCTTTGAGAGTGGAATGGGCTTTGGGCGTGTACGACTCGGCTCTGGGACCAAGTTCGATCTCATGCCGGGCCAGTCCATCCATCTTAAAGGAGGTGTTTATATCAATGAGTTTTGTCTAGCGACGATGGACGGGAAATGGGTAACGTTTGACTGCAGCGGCCCACGAGTGTCGAAAATCAAACAGGAGATAGACGACGGGTGTCACTTTAAGATAGACAAAAAGAAGATCGTCGTTGAGCAGAAGGGAAGATCGTATGAATTGAGGGTTGAAAACTCATATATCAAGGAGTACGATGAAAATTCCGAGAGTTCAGAGGTGTCTTTCCAGACCTACCCCTCGCCCGACTCGGTACGTGGAAAACCGTGTTCAAGTTTTATGTTGTTACTGACTATCACTAGGCGCGGTTTAATAAGTTCGAGTTTCAATAAGTGTTCTTTTATTTCAGTAGAGTAGATGTTTGACTTGGGTGTACAGACAAGTCCAGTATATACCTATGTAAACTCAATCACAGTGGTTCGGTGATATAAAAATTCTGCTATTATGAATCTTACGAGATCATGAAATCGTAAAATTTACAGGTTACAACTTACATGCATAGTTATTTTTCAAAATATGGGAATAATAAAATATTGCCCACAGCTGAAATTTTTTCCTACGAGTGTGCCACATTCAATGAGAAACCATAAGATTACATTCATAATACAACGGGAAGCTGAAATATACGGCTACAATATTATATACAACAGGAATAGTTACTGATGATCTTGAGGTGGATCCTAATTCTATAAGCATTTGTTACTCAACGTACTAAAACCTAAGGGGGATCGGCGCACCTTTGATTCACGACTCTTCTTTGATTTCTCCGAGTTCGACTTGCCCTTTGCCTTCCCTGTGGATTTATCTTTCTTCTTCTCCTTCGAATCCTCCCGTTTTCCCTTCACCTTATCTTTATCCTTTGGCTTCGGCTTCTTCTTCGAACCATCTTTTGGTTTCTTGAGGTTCCCCCTAATTCGACCCCAACCTCAGTTATGGTAGTATATAATATGCGAAATAGAGAACAAACCCAATAGACTTGTCATGAGTATGAAGCGGCCGCTTGCTATTTTGTGCAATCAAGTAAATCTATCGACTCAAGCGTTGAAAAAACACTGACTCGAATGATTCTAAAACATCTCCTGTAGTGTGCCCAATGTCTTTAATAGTCCGTTGAGCCAGACCAAGAGCGCCATCGGAAATCTCGTGTATAGCAGGTGGGATGAAAGCGCTCAAGCCAGTCTTGTCAAGAGTAGCGTCGGCTGTGCGATGGACGACGGTAATAGTACCGGCAGCGAAGTCAGAAGCACCCCGAGCTATGCTACCGAGGAGAGAAAAAGCCATTTGTCCGTATTAGACTGGACGTGAACAGAATGGTGGCAAGCTTTCCTATCTTCCAGAGCCTCAAGGCATCCCAGCAAAACAGACCGAGCTTAAGGATTTCACGAGGTTGAGCCCACCGAAATTAAATTTGAGCGTGGTTCACTGAATTTATTGCAAGTAGCCGTGAAAATGCTCTGGCGGAAGCATAGTACACAGCAGAACCGAGTCTAGGGACTTGTGTTCAGCGCATCTCGCGATTACAATCATATAGACTCCAAATGGACATACCGTGCAGGATGGTAAGACGCCGAACGTAACGGGGAGTTGAATTGGAAAATTCGTGTTGGGGATAGGTTGCTCCCCGAACAACCATGAAGAAATAGGTAGGCAAAGAAGAGACGGAGATTCACGAATTTGCGACATTCTGCATTATTATGAATGAACACCGCGACTGAATTGACAATACAATAATCTGCCAAAATACTGGTTCCGAGGACTCACTTCGATTCTTATCAGTAAGGGTACTATGCCTTCATTCCCCGCTTCTGGCGATCGGCAAAAATATATGTAGGAACGAGCCCTCTTTATGTGGTTAGAGGTTTTTATTGTAATGGGTTGAAGGTGTGAGTCCGAAACGACCATAGGGTCTAGCTAGCTTTAGTTCCTGTACTGCCGGAGGACGGAAGATGGCCAGCAGCTGGTGAAGAATAAGAGCCCTGAGATGGTGAAACGTCTCTGAAAAAGACAATTGTTCTATTTCCATATTCGAGCGCTAATTCTTTTTTTTCCAACTTCCAAGGGGATCGATTACTTACACCCAAGGTTTTAAACATGCAGAAAGGGTTTCACATACGAATTCCGAAATAGTTCCCTGATATAGATGAGGCTTGACATAGCCAGCGTTTGGTGCTCAAGCTCTGTTGACGCTGACTTGTGGATCAACAACAGTTTGAATTAACAGGCGCCCGAACCAGATTGCGGCAAGTGCCGGCAGCGCCTCTTTTTTCATGTCAATTGATCATCGCGTTCAAGTCAGATTTATTCGGGCACTCATATGCATGCCATCCCATGCTTCCTAGTCGTGGCATGTGGGAAATCAGTTTCCTAGCCTTCCTGCAGTACCAGACGCTTCCCCATCTATCATTCTGCATGTCAACCCCCTTTCTATCCCCGGATTCTCTTGCCAATGTGAAATGGTTCTGGTTCACCGATTCAACACCACATTGGGTTTTGGTGCGATTCTCCGGGGTTGAGTTTTTAAAATAATCCTGACTGTGATTTTTATATATCTTTACATCACACCTGCAATAAATCTGTGGGCGCCTATCTGATAGATGACGTTCCAGAAATAATTATAGGTTACATCGGATAAAGACCCTCATAATCATTCTATTGCGGTGTGCACCTGACAGGCCCTGAACTTTCACCCAACTTCCTTTCATCTATGTAGGATGCAGTACATTCAAGAAATTCTCACAAAACGGCCAATTTGGTCCAAACATGCGGTACCATAGCAAGCTGCCAGCGAGTCCTCCTCTTACAAATGGACCAAGTGATTCAGGACTCGGTACCTCGTTGCCAACAAACGCACGCTGGGCCACGACTTTTATGAATGAAGCATCATTGAGGTCTCATCATGTCCGCGGTTGTGACAAGTACTGGTATGGGATTCTCGGTTTCTTGTCACTAAGTGATGGTATTATACCCCTTTATTTACAAAGGTGAAAAAACGGTAACCCAACTTTCTCGAAAAATCCTATATAAATACTCAAGCTTGCGATCATAACATTCCCAAAATTCCATTGATCATGTCTCCAAGCCAGGACAAGATGATGCCCGCACCAGTAAGAGAAATTTGAACCATCTTTTTCAATTCTTATGCCGATGTCCGTCCTGAACAGCTTTTAAATGTCATCCATGAACTACAGAGAATCTGTGATGCTCGTGGATCAACTTCTGCTTACTTCGAATATGGTATGTAGGATATTCATGGATCGCCCTTCTAAATAACCACTTCTCCTGCTACCTAGGCAGTTCTGACTATAAGAATAGCATCCGTCACTACCTGATGAGCAGCAGCGAGGTAGCACAACTCGCCGTCCAACCTGGAAGCCCTAAAGATCTAGGAGCGATGGTATGCCCTATCCATTTCCCTGCCATTTGATCCATGACTCCCCGTCCGATGCAGATGAAAGTGCTAAAAGAGTACCAAGTGCAGTTTGCTGTGGGTTCCCATTGACTCTTTACTCGTGTGTGTCTCACCAATCTGAAGGTGAAATGTGGTGGCCATGGAATGGCTCCCACTGTCAGCTCTACCACTGGAATTCAAATTTCGATGTCCCGATTTTCCAAGGTTCTGTACGATTCTAAGACACAGCTCGTTGAGATTGGTGCTGGTTGCCTCTGGGATCAAGTCTACAGCAAGCTTGCTCCCTCTGGTCGCAACGTGATCGGAGGCGCCTCGTCAGATGGCGTTGGTGTTGGTGGGTGGCTCCTCGGAGGTGGCTATTCACTCAAGAGCAATCGTTACGGGCTTGGGATTGATCACATTGTGGAATACGAGATCGTGACCCCCGATGGTCGCATACGAACAGTTACTGCCCAGAAAGAGCGCGACCTTTTTCAAGCTTTACGAGTACGCCACGACATTTCTTTTACGTCTTACTTCGTAGTTATTCCCTGAAACGTCCAGGGGGGCGGCAATAACTTTGGCATTGTCACAAAATTTGTGCTGAAGACTTACTCTCAAAACCCAACCTACGTACGTTCCCTGTCTCATATTAAATGTTTAAATAATAGACGTTCATCAGGGGGCGTACCTCTTGGTCCCCGGGAAGCAATCTGAAGAAGTTAAGAATGCCCTCGTTGACTTTGTCGATAACGAACATCGACAGGAAGCATGTGCCATCGCCGCTTTCAGACACAAGCTAGTCAGAGGAGAGGTAGAAGTAAGCTACGACTTGTCAGCAAACGCGAAATCCTGAGGTCCTGACAACTGTTTCCAGTTTACTATCAGCATTATATGTATCTTCGACGCCGCAAAGCCAAAGCGCAAAAATGATGTCCCTTTCCAAGAGTTCAAATCACTGACAAAAAGTGGAGAAGTCTGGAAGGCAGATCCTGCTGGCTGGCAGCTTGGGCAGACTGAACTTTCTACCTCCGACGGTTCAGTGAAGCGTGTGCCGGCAATGTCTACTCGGCCTAAATCCAAGGCGGCGAAACCAAAGGACAAGCCCATCCTGACGTCCAAGAACCCGAAAATCACCCACAAATCTGCGAAGTATGAGGACGAGGATGAGGACGAGGACGCGGATAAAGATGAGGAAGGCAGCTCACAAGGCGATGATGATTTAATCAAAGATAGTGATAGCGACGACGACGACTACAACAGTGAGGATTATGACGATTTCTTCGACGATATCCTCGAAGAAATGGCTTATAACTACGAGTGGCACGGCGCCTTGCCCATTCCACTGCCACGCCTTTCCTCAAACTCCAGTAAGTCTCGTCAAGAATCCCAGGGAACAAAGCGAGACTCAAGTCGGCGAACTTCCAAGTACAAACAATACGACACAGACGATGCTTCCTCGTCCGGATCTGACGATTATTCTGATTCCGATTATAGCTCATCTGATGATTATTACTCAGATGACAATGATTCGACCTTATACGACTCAGATTCTGAAGGGGAACGTCGCTTTACAAAGAAGTCGTATCGACAACGAGGATCCAGTTCCAAGAAACCTAACCTCCCCCCGCGCATTCTAGTAACTAAAAAACCAGATGTTATGGGCGAACTCCAAGAGCGGTACGTATAAATTATCTGTTAAATGTACCCCAGCCCGTAATTGACCCGCCATTAGTGGTCGTTTCGGCTGCCTCATGGTCTCAAAGTATACCAAGCCATTGTTAGATAAAATGGAAGAGGAAGCCGAGGTATCACTTCCTCATTATTACTCTATTATCAATGCTAACACCTCTCCCAGAAATGCGCGCGCTACCTTAAAACTAAGCGCGGCCTGTCCGTCATCATTGATGCTTGGCCGGTTCACGCATCTATCTTTGACAATAGCCCCCAGGCGCGGCATATCCCCATAAACGCGGTGACCCTTACGGCCCTTTGCTCGTTTATATCCGCTGGGAAGACGAGAAAGATGACGAGTTTTGGCTCACAAAGATCAAGGGAACTCTGAACAGACTTCGCGTCGTGGCACGTAACCTGGGGCTCACGTCCAAGAAAGCTGCACTCTACAACAACCTTTCGTTAGAGAGTGTACCGGCCCGTAAAATATACAGAGATAATCTGGGCTGGTTAAGCAAGGTCAGAGAGCGGTATGATCCGACAGATGTCATGGGGCGTGCGGGTGGGGCGCACAGAATTCCTCTTCCGGGAAAGCTGGACGACGGGGAAGTTAGTGATTGAAGTCCGCCTTATGACTCCCCGCCTTCAGTGCCATAATTTCACTTGATTGACCTCTTTTAACCTTACTCGCCCGGTGATCTCGCCTTTATTCCATCCTCTCAGAACCACTCAGTAACGTCGCCAGCAACTGAGCTGTTAAATTGTAGTTGTACCTCGTTTGTAAATATGTACCATACTGCGCGGGTACGTGTCGATTCTATGCCTATAATATTACGATTGGTGTAACGTAGGTTGGCCTTTAATCCGGTATTTTTTTGTATTGCGGATTTGTGGTGTCAGGCCTTAGCGCAAAAGCGTTTGTTACACAAGGGAGTAGCTCTGATGGCATGGCGTTTAGGACAAATATATGCGCATCATTGAAACAGCTGCACCCAACTTCAAATTTAATATATGCGATAACTCATTAAGTAGAGAAACGACACAGGATAAGATATCATACGTAACGGACGGACAGACAGCGAATGAAGTAGCCAAATATTATGTCGAAGCGTAAGGTAGTATTTCTGTACCGAAGTCCAATTTTTCGGATAAAATTAAGGTGTGTGTATTGACCTAGTTCAGTGTTTGGTGACTCTGAACTTCGGCGATTTGTTCCCCTGGTTAAATGTGTGTAGATGTCAATACATACACTTCTCGTTGGGGCAACAAAAAATAATTACCGAATCTCCAAAGACTGAAGATTCTTAGTGATGCGCATTCATTGAGGATAAAGTGAACGACTCACGGACGATAAAATAGTCATTGCGGCAAGGGGTGTTCTTGGGCATTCTCACTAATACGTATCCCTTTTCGATCGGAAAAGATGAAGCCAATGGGTGATCTAATATCGAATTCAGTCAGTCAAGCAAGTTTTGGGACACGAAGGTCGAGCGATGAGACGAACCAATATCCAGATGTTCACTAGCGCCATTACCAACGTAGCCCAGCAATATCAGCCCATTAGAGCCTCGCTTCTCGTGTGGGATGTCAGAGGTTTCTGTAGCGATAATGTCGGGTCAGAGCCGAAATTAGGCATCGCCCGCCTAAATGCCATACCCCAAGTTATGTTATGAGTGGAACCAAGAGCCCAGGTAGTAGAGGCTTTGGGAGAGGTTATATGCGGGCTGTAAACGATAAAGTTTTGTGAACTAGTGGGAGAGGCGTTGGATAGGGCAGCGAAAAGAAGAGCGGAAAGGATAGTGAAAAAAATCATTGCAAAGTAGAAAGAGTTATTAGCAGAGCTAGGGCTCAGTGTTTTACGGACGTTGTATAGAGATATGCGAAGAAAGAAAGAAAGAGTGGTTGTCGGTAAGACCAGAACTGGCTAAGGTGCCTTTTATACCTGAGCGGTATTCGAAAGCTGACCATGGCGTTAGATCTTTTTTTAGTTTACTTCTCGCCCTACTTCTCATGCAGGTACCAAACAACACGAGGCGCGGGACACTTCTCCCGCCAAATGTAATGTACTCCCACCTTTTATTATGTTAGGCCTTAGACCGCGGTTATACTTAGATACGATATCTGCAGAATATTCAGTTCAGCCATCTGGAACCTTCCTACAGTTTGAACCAACAAATTAGAAAGTTGTATTGTTTATTTTGATATATAGTATACCACTTACATTTTCATTTAAAGGAGAAAAACAGTGGTGTACGTATTTATCAGTCAGTAGAGCACCAATTGAACATCTCCCGCGACGGTGACGACAGTAATGAGAGGCATCCCTTGTCAAACATCATTCGTACATTGTGGTCCGCTGTCCAATAAACTAGAGGTAACAAAGATGAATCACGGGTTTATAAAAAAAACGGGACTCGCGAACAGGCCTAGCCAAGGTCCTGTACGTTTATAAGACACGTTTGAAGATAGTTCGGCTTGTTCTCCTGCTTGTCACTGTCAATAACACCGCGGGCCTGTCGTAAGTTTATAATGTTTGTTTTCTTCCACTGCCCATAGATCGCACGCCAGATAGCGAAATGCAGGGAGAAGTAGCACATGGACACCGTAAATTTAAAACTAAAAAGTGAGCAAAATAGACCACATGCGAAGCACACACACACAGCATGATCAAAAGCATAAATTTAGATGTCAGTCGATATGTTTTCAATGCGGAATGCTGGGCTACGATTCCCTGAGTCACCCATTACTGAATTTGGTAATTATCATTACACAAAACTATGTGTAAGGGTATATGATGTGACTCACAAACAACTATATAATCGTTTCCGGTCATGACATGCGGAACTGTAAGCCTGATTTCCCCTTCACGTAAATCGAAATTGGTGGCGAGTGGGTGATCTAACCAAGTGCAAAAACGAGGCTAAGTAACGTGTAGAATGGTAATCAGACATCTTACCCAGATCCAAGTGTTCGCCATCACTCCCTTTCTTGATCATACCCAACAAGAGTGTACCTTCGGAATTGGTGAATTTCTTCGGCATATTGTGCAGGTCCCTTCGATAAGGAAAAACGCCACAGGCCAGTCATCAGACGAAGTCTGACTTAGTTCTGATAAGAGGCTCACCATGTGACAATAACGCTCTTCCCGACCACCCAAGTAGTACTTTTAGTAGGATTAGTTATCCTCGGAGAGTATACGTCGCGGAGAGTAAGCCTTGAGTACTGAGTGTCACTAGATCTAGGCTGAGACAAAAGACAAAGGCCATCAACGGAGCCAAGTTTTGCGGATAGAAGTCCAACGAAGAGAAGAGAAGATGTAAAGAAGTTGAACATCATGGCCTGCGTGTGTTCGGATAAATAAAGTAGGATAGAAGGCACCCAAGTGAAAATAGATAGATGTGAAGTAAAATAAATGTAAGGCTGACATATTGTTCAGGAGTTTTGTTCGAGAGAGGCTCCAAACTAGACTGATAGACCCGGTCCGCTAGGACGTGATAAAAGAGGGGTTGTTTCGCTCGATCCGATGGGGTTGGCTGGTGGAGCTCTTGCCTCGATTGTCTTGTGGATTTTGGGTGGCTTCAGAAGTGTAATTTGATGAAGTGAGGGGAAATGGGCAGAGATTTGGACCTTGGTGATGAATCCCAAATCCCCCAATTTGTTCTGGTGGCCCATATGGGTCCATTATGAATAATTCCTCAAAATGGGAGGGGGAAGCCTTTTGATAGATTCTGAGGGATGCAGGGGGGGGGGGGGGTGTCCGGCAGAGCAGGTTTTCCATATTTTTGAAACCTGTATGGAGGTTCCTGGTAGGCTTGGATGAGTCCTTCAAAAAGTAAAAAATTGTAATTCTTCAAAAAAGAGTTGTTCACGATTGGGAGCCTTCGAGACGGTGTTGATACCAAACATCAATATATGACAATGGTATTTTCCAGTTCCTGCTGGTGCCATAGTAGGTGTGTTACGTTTGGGGGCAGTCGTTGAGCCGATCGAGTCAAGAGTCGTCGCGTCGTTTGACTCATCCAAGTGGTGATACATGTGTGTGACCGAAAACGTGGGGAATGTGACTGGACGCGCGCCTTGTGACCCACCTAACCTCGTTTAACGCCACGACTGTCTGAGCAACCCACAACATCCAGAGCGGCGTTTGACAGTTCTCGGACCCGAATACATACCTTTCAGATCCTTCGCGGCTATATAATAGCAGGTTTTTCTATCTAAACTCCTGCTTCAAATTTGTTGTTGAGGTGGAACTGGGATGACCAAAGAAAAAGACGTAGGACACAGGTGAGTCACATCAGTTGAACAAGCTGTTCTTTGAGACTTGAAAAAGACTAGACACTCCTGAACCACCTCGCTACCCAGCTCCCTGGGCCTTGAATTTATTGTTTCGTTCGCCAGATTGCAGGACTGGAGACACTGATAAATTGACAATAACGAAACGACTGCCCTCAATCAATGTCGGTTGGTCAATCCCGAATATGAACACCTTGGTTCTGGCGAAGAGTCGCAAAGGCAACCTTTCTATCGAGGCCCCCACTTCAAGGAAAATAAAAATTTCCGGATTCCGACCATTGGAGCCCGCCGGGTATTATATAACGGTGCCTACACTCATGGTCGAGCCTATGACCACTAAATCGACCAACATAAACCATCTGCTCTCCACCGAGTTTCTGTTGTCTCCATTGGAAACGGTATTAGAGTCGATTTGCGACCCAGGACTGGACAACGTTTCACTTCATGACTTAATTGAGGCGTACAGCACATTGTCCGCTAGGATACGATCTCAGGCAAGAAGCCTACTCGACGACCAGCCTCTACCTGCGATAGAGGCTCTTAGGGAGCACTCTTCCTCCCTTACACATGCATTGAAACGAGATCTGCGACGGATTTTATTCGAATCAGGGCCCCCCACACAGGAGTCTACACTTACGGATACGCCCATTTTGACCGATATTCAGTTTACGCGGGATATGGCGGCGTTGTGTCTTCACGCATTGTGTTTTCTATCTGATGTATTTGTTTTCAAAGCATTGTATTCTGTATTTTCGAGTGTGTTCTTCTCTTCCCCAACTATCTATTGAGCTGACTTGATGATGCAGAGAACGAACTTCACGAACTTCTCGCGACATTGTTAGAACTTACACTTGTAGAAGATTTAGCTACTCCCAGCAGGCAGAAGACCTGGACCTTAGTAATCTGGATACTACAAGTTCAGAATTTGCCCTCAACAACCCTTGATCATGAGAAAGCCAGCTTAGTGGCTGCACTTAGGCGTGCTATTGACGGAGAGCTGGGTTCTCAGGCTAGACTTGATGGCCTTAAGGTTAATTATCCCCTATCCTTTTCATCGAATACTTACTGGACCATATATCAGGCGATACCTCATCTCCTTACACACCACTATACCTTTTTCATAACCCCCTTCGTCGAACTTCTGCCTTCAATCCTTGACTGCCTCGTATCAGACTCTGTGGATTGCCGAATGAATGCTGTGACCTCCCTATGTGGCTTTGGCCTAGCTAAGGTCAACTCATTAACAAGTTCTGCGTACCCTCACGACAGAGTTGCCGATGCAGTGCATGCTTTCATATCCCTTCAAACTTCGCGAAGTGAGACCTCACAGGATGAGCCTTCACTTCCTTCGATGGTTAAAACATCCCTCTCGGGACGCACTAATCCCGCATGGGCGTTGACAGTCATCGCCGCTATCATCGTCCTTCTCGACTACTCACTATTCCTCCGTCCTGGGTCCATAAAGTTCTGTCTCAACAACCTTGCTTATGTGGCAAGCCATGAGTATTCTGACGTGGCAGCACTTCATTCTCACATATGGAGAATTCTCGTCTGGGCATTGTTGAGGATTCCCTTTGACATTGAATGGAGTCACGTGAAGCGGGCAAAGTCGAAAGGTGACCCCCGAGTTAGTGCATCGAAAGTTGTTGCGCAAATGTTGAGAGGGGGTGTTGGAACTGCTCTTGCGTCTTCTCTTCTCGGAGCAAGTAATGACACTATGAATCCTGGTATGGCTTCGGACAACATAATGAAGGCATTGGAGGTCGTTAGAGAGATGGTTGCCGGAAAGTCGGGGTCCAATCCGGAAGAAGGGTTGTTGTTGCTAAGCAGGCTCGTCAGTACGATCGGCACTGCCAGTCATTCTACTACCGTAACGGTGGAGGAATGGGAGAAAAATCACCTTCCTTCAACGAGCCTCCTTAATGGGACGGTCCTGCATAGTACCGTAAAGAAACTTGGAAGCGTTGTGCGTGGGATGGAAGTGGTGAAGATAGATCGCGTTCGTCCTTTATCGGAGGCTGAAATTGTCACCAACTGGGATAGCCTCGTTACCATCTGGGCCAGCAGCGTGAAATTCGCTCTCGGAAAGCCTTTATTCCAGCTCTGGGTGAGTTTAAGGAGAATAGACGCGGTATCCTTCTGCTGATCTGGCACACAAGGGCGAACTGGTACATGTATGGCAGTCCTTGCTACTTGCTCAGGCTGACTTAGCGGAACAAGACGGGCATTTAACAGCCTCCTCAGTTTTCGCCAAGCGAGTCGCCTCAATAATGGCCCAGTTTCTCCCCGAAGATTTGTCTGGCACTACTGTAAACCACCTCGACCTACTCAAAAAATTGTGGAATGTCGTGAAGAATATATTTTCATCTTCTTGGCTCCATTCACCCGCAGAGATCATCCTTGCTACCGTACTCATGCGTCAATTCTCATTTCAAGATAATAATGTTAAGTCCGCTTGGAGCGAGTTGTGTGCTGATTTGATTTCAGCCGGTATTCCTAGTATTTTGCATGTTGTTTCTAGCCGAAGCGACCTCGGCCAAGGATTAGAAATGACGCGGCAACTTTGGACCGTTTTAGCCAAGGCATGGCAAACTTCTGATGAAGGCTTACCTTGGGGAAACGTTGCAGCTTTTCTTGCAATCCCTTATAGGTGGGGTTTATCGGTGGCAAAGACCCCGGTCAATGTTGATGTTGCCAGTAGCGTCTGGGATATGTCTGACACAGAAATTGAATTATGGGATGAAGTGCTTCGGTCGGCTGTTGCGTTGGCGGGAGCAGCATCTGTTAAGCCAGTTGACGTTATTACAAGTGTTCTTCAACGAATCGGCGTGGACAGGGTGGAGCTGTGAGTTCATTTCATACCCCACCCCCGCTATTTTGTTCATGTTGATTACCAGATTATCGGCATCACCTAAAACCATCACCTCCATCCTGTCTCACGTTGATATTTCTGTAGGCGACACCCTACCCCTTGAAATCTTCTCATTAGTAGATCTGGTGTTGGTTTCCCACTACAGTATTTCCAAGTCGGAATTCCTACCTACGCTAGTCGAAATTCTTTTTTCTTTGGGGCGAATAATCGCGACGGCCTCACCTCCTATGCTTCTTCAACTCCTAGCAGCTGTCGAACAGGGGCTCTACCTCTGGATTAGAGATGAAAGGGAGGTACTACCTCAAACTCAACACGATGCCCTCGTACGTGACCTATACTATATCTTTCGCGAAGACTAAATCTATTTCAGGTAACGAGTGTGTATTGTCGCACCCTCGCTACCCTGCGACACCAAGAACCCACGTTAAATACACTTATTAGCATCTCAACTTTTCTGACATCTGGATTTGGACGTCTGCACGAACCTCTGATTGGGCCGTTGGCCTTCGAGGATTTTTGGCGTGCAACTTACCATAATATTGATGGGCTACGACCTCACTACTCGGAGAGCCTCAGAAATTGTTTGTTAGCTTTTTCGGATACGTGGGGGGGTAGCATGGGTGATGGACTATCTAATTGCTCAGAATCTCAAAAGACGGTGAGTCTTGTGCCTTCCCAAAGTGTATAATAGCTAATGTCATCTTTTAGAAGATGTCTACTGTACCAGACTCCCAGCCCCCTCGGTACGATGCACAAGGTTCATGGGGGTACCCGGTCTACGCTAACTCTCATCCTGGACTATCCTCTTCCCCAAAAACTGTGCCCACATCCTCGTTAAGACACACCCCCGAAACCTCTGCTCCCGCAGCAGAGCGAGCAGCAAAGAGGCGCAAACTTGATCATCCGGCCCATCTAGTAGCTCTGAACGAACTTCAACAATACTCTAGCTACCGAGATGAATCTAATATTCAGAACGTTGATCCACCAGTAGGTGAGAGCTTGGTTCACCCGCGCCTTCAGACACCGTTCTCTGCAATTGGGTATACATCTGTGCCTGATACCAAGCACACATCATTGGCTTCAATCATACACCCCACAAACCTGAACGCTAATCAGCCTGATGGTTTCAAACGTTCTGCGAATGCTGGTGGTGAGTTTCATAGACTTTATGCAAGTCGGTGACTAAACTACATGTCCACAGATCACAGAAGCCCAAAGAGACGAAAAACTGAAATAGGATATGATTCGGGGCTGGTTGCGCCTAGCTTCAGTAGAACACAATCTGACGGACCCAGACAACTAGGACGTAATCCTCAGGATCGGCTAAAACTTAAAAGTGTACAATCAGAGCCTATCTTCTCTGCCCACTACCCATACGACAACGATTCACAAACTACAGAGTATAGAAAGCGAAAGATGGTTTTGGACTGGGTGGCCACCCCGGTAAACCGAGAGGGCCACCCTTCTCTACCAATCAAAAGTCCACCAAACACCCCTGAAAAGGCTCAGGCACATCGTGCCAGCAGTCAGGACGCTTCATTAGCTGATCCTTCCTCGCCAGAAGACTACAATAGTTGGGAAGCTAGTGTACCTATTGAAGAAATCAAAAGGATTCAACATGAACTCAGCGGTTCCGGTGAATCCATCAATTTTTATAACCAAAATACACTTTGATTGACCATGTTCTGGTAGACCACTCCTTCCATGAGGCCAGTATGGGCATAGAGGACGAGCCGGACGACGACATAACTGATGCTTTGAGCGGTATGCTATAACGGTCGATCGCCTCGCACACAATGGCTGACGATGCGTTCGCAGAACTTTTAGACCCCGATATTCTCTCCAACCCCTCAGGGGCTCCATCAATCCGCCCGCAATTGGGCCAATTACGTTCACAGACCGCCCCAGGGTCTATCCCGGCCCGTAGTCCTCTACGGCCCAGGACCCTCCGCCGACATCAAACGACCTCGACTCGACTCAATATCGACGGTCTTCTCCAAACTTGTGCTGCTGTTGAAGATGATGCTTCACAGGCTCCCGTGGCAGATCTCATGCATGCCACCGCCCTTATTAATAAAATTGGAACAAAACTGACCGAACACCTCACCCGAAGACTTATTGGACAGGCACCACAACCCGACTAAGTAATACTGGATGGTTGAATCCTCAATTAATTATATTTTATTTATTTGCTCACATGGACATTTTCACCTGTATTAGTTACCATCGCATTGATATCTTTCCATACAAACATTCATCAATTACTATATCAACTTTTGATCAAGAATGTTTATTCTACTCGAATTTTTTTTTGCCATGGGCCAAGTTCCAAATATCACCAAGGTATTCGTGGCCAGCTAAGGTGGCAGCTACATTCGACAAAATTTCCACTGTCACCGTTGTAGCCAATTCTTCCGCCGCTCTCTATATGTTCTTTGTATGGCCGAAACGTAAGATTTTCTGATTTTTTTTACAACAGGCTGGCTGGGATTCGGGAAACAGGAGCCTTTCAATGAATTTGCCGCTTGCCCATCTGTTGGGACTTCGCATCATTCAGCTACACCGCACAGTACAAAAGTGACCCCCGTCCACGGGTTAAATTTCTCTATCACCTCTCTATTTTTACAAGAAATGAATTTCATAGTGGCCAGGCCCCCCTAAAATGGCCGACACAAAATAGCAAGTCGGATTGTCGTTAATAACCTCGCACACCAGAAGTTGCCACTAGAACAGCGCCAATCTCGGTTCCTAGTCTTCGCGCACGGTTCGAATGGCAAACTCCTTCTGCTCGCTGCTGAAAATGTCAACTCGAATCAGCCCGCCTTCCGTTAGACGAGCAGTACAGGACGGGTTCTGTTTTCAAAACCAAAATCATTTCTCTCTTGGCCTAGAAGATATCGGGAAGATTATATTATATATGAAGCTTCACTGAGTCACGTTGAATGTGATTGATTAAGAATTTCACGTGATCGTGTTCAGTGACCAGTCGGTGTAATCGTCCTTGTACTCAATACTCAATTGCAACTTCGCTCAGCCCCCAACTCTGAAGACTTTAGGCTTCATCGACGTCCTGAGTAACCGGTTTTAAAGACTATGACCCCAGATTTTATTCTGGGCCCCGATTTCTATATCACCTGGTAAACAAGCCCCACACATATTCTATATAGTAGTCCTCTAACTGATTTTTCTTCCTTCCTTGGCTATCCTTCCAGCTGCACTCCTGTAACCAGTATCCCGTATTTGGAAGCTTGCGCTTTAACGGCCAACGCCCCGGGTACTGCGGACTCAGTTGAAATACGCAAACCTGTTTGTACTGACAAGTTTCAAATCTCGGCCAGGTTATTCGTCTAATGATAACCTTGTCATCTAAACATCACCCTTTGGATTCTTTGGGATACATGAATCGAAATCTTTAATTCCATGCCTGGGGGAATCTGTGGGGTTAAGGATCCGAGTTTTTTCTACAATTCCACCTGTCTACGTGTAGTCACCGTGGGTCTGTCTCGCTTCCCGAGTATGGTTTCTCAAACTGAATTCAGTCAAGCAGAAAAAATCCGTCTTTAGATCATAATTCCCCGGGAAGCCATCTTGCACCAACCAAGTGGTAACCTTGTACATGTGTTTGCCGCCACGGCGAACCTGCCAGCTGAAATAGATCGGAAACACTTCATCCCGCGTGTTTAATTGCATTATCGTAAAGAACCAAGGGACACGAGGAAAGGCAAGCCCTTTGCCCTGCTATCCTACTCCATCGTGGCCACAACGTTGTAATAAGCGCTAGTCCCAACGGGTGATCGTCTTAACGCGGTACAGCCTTACAATATGCTCACACCCCTAGAGCGGTCATATATAGATCCCCTCTTGCTCGATCAACATATCCACTGGATACTACCTTTAATCGACGAGTGATTCACAATTAGCAATCGACAAATCATGACCTCAAGTCAAGGCGAGCTGATGTCCCCACAAGTAAGATAGATCATTGAAGCTCTCCTTACGTGGCTGATTCTATCTTTCTAGCTCTCGAATGCCATTCAAGAACTTCAAAGCATCTGCGACGCTCCTAAGTCAAGGTCTGACTACTTTGAATATGGTGCTTATAAACTCTATACGAGATTCTTTAGGACATTGACAATGTGGATATCTGACTGGTTTACATAGGCAGTTTGGGCTACAAGGATAGTATTCGCCACTTTCTTGCAAGTAGCAGTGAAGTAGCACAGCTTGCTGTGCAGCCTGGGAGCACCAAAGACCTTGGAGCCATGGTATAATACCTTTGTACTTTAGCTATCGTACTTCTGATACCAATCTTGCCCAGATGAAAGTCCTGAAGAAGCGTCAGGTACCATTTGCTGTAAGTCGATACAACCTGTACCGAAGTCAAATCTCAACTGCTTGAAGGTGAAAGGTGGGGGACATGGCATGGCCCCCAAGTTCAGCTCTACCACCGGTATACAGATCTCCATGGCTCGATTCTCCAAGGTTCAATACAACCCAAAGACACAGTTCGTCGATATTGGGGCTGGTTGTCTTTGGGATCAAGTGTACAGCAAACTTGCTGCTTCCGGCCGTAATGTGATCGGTGGAGCTTCATCGGATGGTGTTGGCGTTGGTGGATGGCTTCTTGGGGGTGACTATTCGCTCAAAAGCAATCGCTATGGCCTTGGAATTGACCATATAGTTGAATACGAGATCGTAACTCCTGATGGACGCGTGCGCGAAGTCAATGCTAAGAAGGAAAGCAAGCTTTTTCAAGCTTTACGAGTCGGTAAATTTATTTCGGTGCATATTATTCTTTTAATGCCCTCATAGGGTGGAGGAAATAACTTTGGCATTGTCACAAAATTTGTCCTCAAAACATACGCTCAAAATTTGACATACGTTTGTTCACGGTTTCCATTTCGCATTTTCTATTTATTAAAATTTATCAGGGA
>MU150245.1:437585-464657 GCA_015584075.1 Collybia nuda
GGGAGCGTTGCTCTTGGTCCCCGGGAAACGGGCCGAGGACGTTAAGAACGCGATGGTCAGTTTCATCAACAACGAAAGTCGACGGGAGGCTTGTGCCATTGCTGCTTTTAGGCATAAACTAGTCAGGGGGGAAGTGGAGGTAACCTTCGAGTTATCAGTAGGTCCCAAATCTCCAATCCTAACTACACCTTTTACAGTACAATATCAGTATTCTCTGTGTCTTTGATGCTGAGAAACCCAAACGAAAACGCGATGTCCCTTTTCAAGAGTTCAAGGCGCTTTCAAAGGGTGGTGAAGTTTGGAAAGCAGATCCTGCGGGTTGGCAACTTGGTATGACAGAACTCTCCACCTCTGATCGTTCCTTGAAACTTGTCCAAATGAAATCATCCTCTCGATCAAAGGCTCCCCCTGCATACAAGCCAAAGAACAAAAATGCATCATCCACCGAAGGTTCAGGCGACCGCCGATCTGTAATATCTATGGATACAGATGATGATGATACCGATTCCGTGGATGATGTGTTTGAAGAAATGTCCCATGGAAGGCTGCATGGTTGCTCCCGTCCGCTACCACGCTATTCCTTCAACGACAATAGGTCCGAAATAAGCGATACTGACGAGGAAGACTACGACGAGTCGGACGACACCGATTCGACATTGTATGATTCTGAGCCTGATCGTAAAGGAGAAAAAGGTCTCTCCAAAAAGTCACAACAGGATCGTAAATCGGACGCTGCTACTTACAATATTCCTCGACGAATCATGGTTACCAAGAAACCCGATAGTATGGGAGAGCTCCCAGAACGGTGCGTACGAGTGGCTCTACTCTAGAAGGGTCTATCACTTATCAAAATCTAGTGGACGGTTTGGCTGCCTCATGATTTCGAAATATACCAAACCATTACTTGACAAGATGGCGGAGGAAGCTGAGGTATTGATATTCTCTAAAGTCGCAGTTATTTTTTACTCATGCCTACTTTAGAAAGCTGCTCAACACCTCAAATCTAAACGAGGTCTTTCTGTTATCGTAGATGCTTGGCCCGTCCACGGATCAATATTTGACGATAGTCCGCCTGGTGCGGCATTCCCACACAAACGGGGTGAGCCATTCGGCCCCATGTTAGCATACTTCCGTTGGGAGGATGAGAAGGACGACGAGTTTTGGATTACAAAGCTTAAGGGAACTTTGAACCGAATTCGTGTGGTGGCACGCAACCTAGGCCTCACACCCAGAAAGCCAGCGCTTTACAACAACCTGTCTTTGGAAACTGTGCCTGTTCACAAGATATACAGGGAAAACATGAAGTGGCTCAGTGAGGTCAAGGCACAGTATGATCCGACGGACGTTATGGGTCGGGCGGGAGCTCATAGGATTCCGCTTCCTGGCCAGACGAGCAAGGATATTGATAGTGATGAGTAGATAACCAACGTTGGTTACCTTTGCAGATGATACCTGTCTATGGTGCCGCTGCCTATTCGGCGCCATTGACGTGTTTTACCCTATGTCTATCTTTTCAAACTTACTTCATCATTACCTACCTGACTGTTATAACATGATATCTCTCCAATCTATTTAATGTTTGAATCAATACAGTTAGGAGGAGTGGATGGAAGTATCGGTACAGTATCATTTGGCGGCTTATTAGAAAAATAAAACTTCTTTTCATATTCACTCTTGCATGATTGACCATTCTGCGCGGTCGGATCCAGAGTTGCGTGACTCCCTTGAATACAATCCAGAAAACCGGCGATGGCTTCTCTGTTTTGATCTCCTATACCATTTTTTGTCAAAGCATTGAGCCTCCAAAGGCCCATATTTTTGTTATTGACTGACATCCAGATTGGATTTTCAAACTTCCGGGAGGGAAAAGAGTAAACCGAAGTCGGCCCAAATCCACTCTCCCCCATTCAAGCTCAGAATGGGTAAATTGATGTCGACCTCAGTTCGCCCTGCTGCTCTCAGACTATTGACGCCTGCTTGGACCACTGCATCTCTGGCTAGGGCGTCCAACTTATCCGAGTACAGGTCAAAGCCGTTAATCAACTCTCGCCCGTGTGTGACGAGCGCCCTGTGCTTAAAATATGCCGAAGGTGCTTGCATATTGGCGACGAATGACCGTAGTAATGATGAAATGAATTGGCGCAATGCTGCTGACACTGATACGGAAGATTGGTTGATAACGGTAAGAATGTGTAGGTGAGCAACTTTCCTTTTTATGAGTGCACGTTTGATCCTATCTAGCTAATTACTTACGAAGCATCCCAATCTCACTCGCCGCGTTGGACAACCCGAAATACTCCCAATCAATGAGTCCGCATTGCCTTGATGAGTCAATGAGGATACTTTCAGGCCATAAATCAACCATTCCAATACATTGCTCTTGTTTCCCGCCATCGCGCAATGCTTCTTCAACTCGGGCAGCAAGTGATTCTGCTTCACTAAAATGTGAACGCAGAAGTGACTTCTTGGTCATTCCTCCTACAAGCTCAACAATCTCGTTCACATTTGGACGCGATAATAAGGCGATGGCATCTGGTGCAGGATCGCGTGTGGCAACAAAAAGCTTGCCGAGAAAAGATCCCAAGGCGATAGCGGTGTCCTTGATATCAGGTGCAGATGGTGTAGGTGTAAACGTGAGATACTTAGACAGCGTGTTGGTTTCCCCAAGATCCGATATCCAGAGTATATTCTCTTCTACGTCGTGATAAACCAGTTGTGGCACACGTACCCTTCCCACATAGGTTTGAAGAAGCTCGGAAATAGCAGGGATATCACCCGACCCGCTTAGTATACGTAACGCTTCTGCTTCTATGGTTTGGCGATATACAGATAACGGCTGTGTTGGATCAGATGCTACGAATGGAGGTGCGTATTTGAGGATAACGCTCTCGAGAAGATGGGTCTCATATTCAACGGGTGGCTGGAAGCTGGCCCGGATTGTGAGATTTGTGAAACCTCCCTGTAAAGGCTTTGTCGTTATCTGGAGTTTTGTCTGGTTGGAGAACTTGGACGCGAGGTAACTGTGAAATTCAAAATGAGCCATGAAATTTGAAATATACAACACTTGTTGCACAGCCACGGATCAAATTCAACTTCGGGCCGAAATTATTTTTTCCACTTGCTCCAGGACTTCTCCTTCCAGTCCCAGGATCTTTCGGACTCAAATGGTCCCGAGGCCCCCAAAATTCGGAAAGATTATGCAGGCGAGCTGGTATTTTTCCCATGGCTTTCTTAGACTTTGTTCATAGCCTAATGAGTCGCGACTTTACCATGTCTGCTTCGCCAAACTCGCTACTACAAGTTATTGCGATGGGAGTGGTAGGTGGCTTCATTGATGTTACTGATGACTCGAAAGCTAAATAACGGAAACAGACCACCCATCTGTACTTCCGCAAATTCGAGCCACAAAATCCTATAGCTCTTATAGCTATACTTGTGTCCGAACCCATCTTGTACATTGTTGTTCAAAATCCCACAACTCTAAACGCCTTCGACGTTTTTTATATTTATACCGCTTTTTTACTGTCTGTTGGCCTTTCGATTGTTTTATATAGGCTCTCCCCGTTCCATCCATTAGCGGGTTTCCCTGGCCCTGTCATGAATAAGGTACGCACTTAGTCCATTTGGATCTTCACTCTAAAAGCTCCAAGATAGATCACCCAATTCAGGAGCATCTGGATCCAGTGGGAAGGTCATCAGTATCTTATAAACAAACGGCTGCATGAAAAATATGGGGCCTTTGTGCGTGTTGGTAACTATTCGACCACAGTCTCCAAATAAGGAAACTCATCAGGGATATTAGGGCCAAATGAACTATCTGTAACGGATATTGACATCGCATTAGCTATCCTAGGCCCAGGGGGGCTTCCTAAAGGACGCTGTAAGTGAGCCCTCACATTATTTATCTGCTAAATTATGAAGATGATCTCTAGTCTACGAGGCGCGCCATGATCCCCGAGCGCCAGGAAATGTTCTCGTTCTTCGAGGTCAAGCTCACACCGACCGCCGGCGGATCTGGTCTAGGGCATTTACTAATGAATCACTCGAAGAATACGATGAACCTTTACTCAAACGAGTACAGTATTTGATCGATCGCCTTGCGGGGGCGCCTGCGCCGACAGACCTTTCGCTGGTCATAAGCCTTTTTGCTTTGGACTTCATGAGTGATATGGCGTGAGTAATTCTTTTAGTGAAAAGGTGCATTAGAGACTGAATTCGAGTGTGAAAAAAGCTTTGGGGGTGGGTTCGACATGCTTCGCGATGATAGTGACGGCTTGGAAGTTCGCTCCATGTTTGATAAATTTGGAATGTAAGTTATTTCGTTCCTTGACCTCTCGTGGGATGCCAATTATTGAATTTCATTACAGTTCCCTTTCTCTACTCTGCCACGCCCCATGGGCGGTATCTACTTTGGTGCACCTACCTGCGTTGTCAAAGAACATTTTAAAATTGAGGAAGTTCGCGGTCGAGTGGGGTACAAATCGCATTTTGAGGGGAGCGGTGACTAAGGACCTTTGGTATCACCTGGTGTGTGCCATTGCTACTGTATGGCTTTATTTCGTTAAAGATATCAGTACGACGAGGCAGGTTTGGAGAAAGAAAAGCCGTCCACACGCCAAGTCATCGCTGAAGGGAGCCTTGCGATGGTTGCGGGATCAGATACAACAGCCACTTGCCTGGCAAGCCTCTTCTACTTCCTTCTCTGTTACCCAAAATGTTATCAGCGCCTGCAAGCCGAGATTGATGAAGTATTCCCACCTGGAAGTGGGGTTTCTAATATGTTGAAGCACATTGCGAATTTGCCCTATTTGACTGCGTGCATGTACGAATTTTGCGGCCCAGAAACCTCCGTTGACTACTGAGCTTGGAGCAGAAACGAAACCCTTAGGCTTCTGCCTCCAGTGCCGACGAATGGTCCTCGCCAAGTTCCGTACGGCAGCGGTAGACGAATATTTGGCGGAAGGTAATATAATCTCGTTATCATCATTCTTTATGGCCATCAATATGTTCCAGGTTCATTCCCGAAGGAACGCAAGTTTACACCCCACCATATTCCATCCACCGTGATCCACGCTACTTCTCCCCATTGACGGAGGAGTTTGTACCGGAGCGCTGGCTCCCTGGTGGTATCAGTGAGGACCAAGTCCATAACTTATCTGCTTTCATTCCATTTAGCCATGGCCCAGCGAACTGTGTTGGTCGAAGCTTGGCGCGGAAGGAGATGATGGCAGTGGCGAGTGCAATCCTACACAAATTTGACATACATGCTGCAGATGGGTTTGACTCCCGAGAATGGCCTGAAGGCCTGCGTGATCATTTTGTCACGATACGGGGACCTTTACTTGTGAACTTGGCATCTCGTTTCTGAAGTACATGATTTCCGTACGTTGTAGATCATTCAATGTGTTGTAAATGAAGTGCTCTTGCTAAAGGCGGGCATTCTTGTCAGTTTCTGGGCTCTGATCAAACCACTTTATGTACGTTGGTCGTCTGAATCGTCTGTGCCGTTCCCGGTGCATTATAGTGCTACGCCACACCTTGGGCTTTCGCGGTTTGGAAAAGAATGACTGTTCTGATTGACCTAAGGCCTACTACCTACCCTCTGGATTTCTTGGCACGAGGTCTGAGCTTCTCAGCCATACACTAGCAATGTTGCTATCTACCCCTCCTCTCAGTTGTGAACCGCTTTGTTATCTAGGCGTTCTTAAACGTCTTCATGCTCTTAATTCCTACCATGGTGATTTATACCCAGGGAATTTTATTATTGGGAAATGTGGACTAATCATTGTTGATTTTGAAGGAGGTGATGAAGGGTGTGGAGGAAGGTCGTTATGAGATGCTGAACAGAATCTTGAAAAAATATTAGTTGACTTCTGAAATTGGGTTACTCATTCTTCCCACTAAGAATGTCTATGGAGATAACTAAAGTGTGATCTGCCCGTACAGATACTGGTGGGGAGAGAAGGGTGTCTATGACTTTTCGTAACTCAATGGCGATGGTGACCTTGAACTTAACTATATGGTTTATATTCATCAGTATTCGGGTGTCTCTGTTTATGCAAATATGCCCCACCTTGCGATCCTATGGTTGGAGAATGTGCATGAGCGTAATGGCCAATTAGGATAAGGAGACTGTGCAGCGGTAGCGCTTTTCACTTGAATTTGTCGGGTGATATTTTGCAGTATCCCTGACTTGATCCCTGGCGATTGATCTTCCATTTGAAACCGCGGCCGTAAGCAGGGGGCGTGCTAACCATTTGGCTCTTGCTAAGAAAAAATCTACCAGCCAACTAAGCACGCCCCCAACGGCTTATAAAAAATGAGTAGGTTCCATCTAGATCTTTATCCGGGCGCGATGCGTTTGGCACGAAAACACTCGTTGAAATACTACCAACCTTCCATGGCCTGCACCCTCGGTTCTTTTCTGTGAAGTAAAAGTAAAAAAATATTTGCCGGAGTTCAGTGCAGACGGTGGTGGGCAGATTTGACGGCCCGATGCCCGCATTTGTCCCCTGCAACTTTAAGTTGTTGCTTGTTTGGCTCTTCAGTTCGCGAGTTAGATTCAGGGAGTCGAAAGGTCTTGGAGTGAAATGAACTATATATGTACACTATCTAAACCCATGGCCTTTATTTCCTTTAAACTCTGTCCTCTGCAGCTGTCATGCAACCTAAAATATGCATCTCATAGTCATGTCGGCTCGTGACCATAGCTAGCCCTTTTTTGCAATCTTTTTCCATTGGCGCAAAAAGTTGATTCTGACGCAAGTTATGATACGCACCCATCGAATCCAACGGCAAATTCTCCACGCAAGCCATTTTCATTCGGCAGACCACAAGATGCTTGATTTATCACCCACCCAAGTCATTGAATCAGGTTGGATTACACATCCACGACGACGGCTCCGATAGTGTGTGAACGGAAGCCACTGATAGCGATTATCGCAGGTGCCTCAGTAATCAGCAACCTATCGACGTCAGTGGATTTCCAGCATGAAAACTATAAAATCCCTCCCCTCGATTTCAAAAAATAGTATCCTTACTACTTCACCTCCCCCACGAAACTATTTTGAAACATGTCTCTTTGGCAAAACGCACCGCCGCCCCCGACAAAGCTCGGACGCTACAGGCTCCTCTCACCTAATGCTGGAGTGCGTGTTTCGCCCCTTCAGATTGGAGCGATGAATTTTGGCGATAATTGGGGCTCGACTATGGGACCGATGGACAAGGAGACCGTCTTCAAAGTTCTCGACACGTTCTTTGATGCTGGGGGGAATTTCATAGATACTGCAAACGGCTAGTATGTCGTTTTTGCCTGTGCTCATCTTATCATTTCACTGATTACATTGCAGTCAGGATGAGCAGTCAGAAACTTGGATCGGCGAATGGTCAGAAAAACGTGGTATCCGCGATCAGCTATTCATCGCGACTAAGGTAAGCTTTCTTATAGAGCTGTTCAACGGATACACGACTCACAGAACGCATACAGTACACTACAATGTTCAAAAGGGGTAACGATGCAGTCGCACAGAAGGTCCTCTATGTTGGAAATGGTAACAAATCACTGCACATGTCCGTTGAAGCCTCGTTGAAGAAGCTTCGCACGTCTTACATCGACCTACTTTACGTTCACTGGTGGGACTTCCAGACCAGCGTTGAAGAAGTAATGCGTTCGCTTCATTCGTTGGTTATGGCGAGGAAGGTCCTCTACATTGTGTGTTTATTTGTGCCATTGTTGGTGTGGATGCTCATATAGTTGACAGGGAATCTCAGATGCGCCGGCGTGGATTGTTTCTAGAGCGAATCAGTATGCCCGGGACCATGGAATGACTCCTTTCTCTGTATATCAGGGTGCATGGAATGTCATGGACCGCGACTTCGAAAGGGAGATCATCCCCATGGCGCGGAGCGAAGGTTCGTTGGTCCCGCTCTCTGGATATCCTTGTCCTCATCGTGGCCCCATTTTTTAGGCATGGCACTAGCCCCATGGAATGCCCTTGCTGCTGGAAAGTTCCGCACTGACGCTGAGGAAGAGGAGCGCGGCAAGAAAGGGGAATATCGTAAGATGAGACCAGATTGGGAGCGTAACGACAGGGAGAAGAAAATATCAAAAGTTCTGGAAAAAATCGCAGGAGAGGTGGGAACAAAACATCTCACTGCAGGTATGTATTTCCCTCGTGTTTAAATACCGAACCTTGTTAATGACAGCGGTTAGTGGCGCTTGCGTACCTCCTGCACAAGACACCGTATGTGTTCCCAATCGTCGGTGGGAGGAAGGTCGAGCACCTCCTCGCGAATATAGAGGCACTGGATATCTCGTTAAGCAATGAGCAGATGAGTGAATTGGAGGCCGCCGTACCGTTTGATATCGGGTTCCCCGGGTGGATGTCCGTAAGTATTGTTTTGCAGCTGCTGTTGTGTTTTTGTCAGACTAATTGTGCTCCTCTCTTCTTCCCTAGGGTACCGGTCCGGAGGGTGGCTGGATGATACAGTCAGTGGCGGAGATTGAGCCGCCATTGATGTTGCAGCCTCATAAGCCAGTGAAGAATTGATTTACATAGGTGAAAAATTTTGTGAGGGTCGTAAGTTTAAAGCAGGGACATTTGCATTAGAGTTACTTCAGGATTTCGGTACCATACAGTTCTTTGAAGTGCGCCTACATCGTAGAATCATGACCGGGCCTGTAAAAAGCATTTTGAAAACTGTTTGCGTTAGTCTACCTATATTAGCTTACTGAAGAAATACTTTAGAAGCTTGTTTGTAAGAATTTGTGCTAATGGCCCGGATTTGGGAGTTTCGGATAGAAAGCTGACGACAGTGTGTTTGATACTACTCGCAAATGAGGTAGTAATTCGATGAATCAATGACTTTTGTGGTCTCGCAAAAGTTATGATAGTTGATTACTTCATTGGTTCTCGCGGGCGAAGTAGTGGCGGGGCCGTTATATTAATGACAGGTCGAAATCCAAAACATTCGGGGTGGTTTGACAGCTGAATCCTAGTAGTTGTGAAGAGATGCCAGATTAAACTTAGCGCCAGTTGAATCACTTTGGCGGCAGAGTAATTCTTTCACGGTCGAGTGCGTCGCCTAATTTCCTCCAAGAAATTCCAAACAAGGATCTAGAAGTTGTAGCACAAGACGAAACCGGAACTCCAATATTCACTGCGCAGTTTTTACCCAGGTCAACCGCTCAAGGTACAATAGGCGTGTGAGGGAGCTTGGATAGAGACAGGCTCAGTTTTGGAAGTTTGACTGCTATGAACCGTGGTGAATCGAGGGCTCTTGTGCTTACATCTTTGGCCATGGGAGTCGGATATACTCTGCCTCAAGGGTTGAACGATGCGTGTCCTTTGAATTTCAAACTGTCTAGGAACCGGTCTTAGGCATTCTCTGTGGGGTTTTGGGCCAATATGACAGTCGGGGGCATTTTAGGAGCGAGCCACTTGAGATTTGGCGGTGGTGGGCGCTTCGGTTCGCTATAGGATGAGAGTGTCTAACAGAGAGCTTGCCGGGGGGACGCGTAAGTGCTACCTATCCAAAACACAAGGTGTATACTGCGAAGTGAGACTCATCATAAACTTCAAAGTCCGCCGTTCCGGCATACAAACGGGTCAACTCCGTCATCAGTTCTACAACCCAACGCTCGCAAGAATTCTACTATACAGGGCTACAGTCAACTATGGCTACCGGCGACGTTTGTACAATGTCGAAAAAAAAAATTCGTACCATCCACCTTGGGCTGGGCACCGGATCTCAATAGAATTTCTTAATCCTAATTCTAGCAGGTTGGTTCAGGGTTTTTTGGGTTGCGTATACTGTCGGCAAGGGATGTTGGAATGGCACTTTATCTTCTCGCTTCGAGATCGACGGGGTTTGGTCATGGGCTGACGACGGATCGGTATTGTGGAAGTTGCGTTTGAAATTTAGACGTGGTGGTGATAAGCGGGCTCGCGTCGCTCTTCTCGGAAATATCGCGTGAACAGGAACAACACGAGACGCGCGCAACGTACGCATCCATATACCCTCCAAAGGTCGATAACCTTGTCTTGGACGAGTATAAAAGCCTGCAACGCCTCTCGGAAAAATGCCACCAAGTTTCTGTTTCTTCGATAACTCACATATCCAACCAACCCAATCTACGTCCTTATTTTTTCTAAATCATGTCTATCTGGGGACCTGCACCTGCACCACCTACCAAGCTTGGTCGCTACCGAATTCTATCCCTTAACGCTGGTGTACGCGTCTCCCCGCTTCAGCTGGGTGCGATGAGTATTGGCGAGAAGTGGAGCGGAATGATGGGGCCAATGGACAAGGAGAGCAGCTTTAAGCTACTTGACGCCTATTACGAGGCTGGTGGAAATTTTATCGATACTGCGAACCTTTAGTACGTTTTTTTTTTTTGCCTTGCTTGATGTCAAAAAACTTTAATGCCTTTGTTGTAGCCAAGATGAACAGTCGGAGGAGTGGCTTGGAGAATGGATGGAGGAACGTGGAATCCGTGACCAACTGTTTCTTGCAACCAAAGTAATGTTCCTCGTTTATGGTTATCGGAGTACAGTGGTTGACAATAGACATCAGTATACAAATAATTTTAAGAGAGGCGACGACAGAGTTACACAGAAGATCATGTACGTTGGGAATGGGACCAAGTCATTACACCTCTCCGTTGAGGCCTCGCTCAAGAAACTCCAAACATCATATATCGACCTTTTCTACGTCCATTGGTGGGATTATGAAACAAGCATCGAGGAGGTCATGCGGTCGTTACACACCCTCGTCCTTGCGAGGAAGGTTCTTTACCTTGTATGTCGTCGCGCTTATGTTAGATCGTTTTCGATGCTAACATGAGATGGTTCAGGGAGTTTCAGATACCCCGGCATGGGTTGTCGCAAAGGCGAATCAATATGCCCGAGACCACGGGCTAACACCATTCTGCATTTACCAGGGGATGTGGAATGTGATGGATCGCGACTTTGAGCGGGAGATTATCCCTATGGCCCGTAGTGAAGGTTGGTCCGATTCCACTTTATTCCAGTATGTATTATATTTACGATCCCCTTTTTTCTTAGGACTCGCACTGGCACCGTGGGGTGTTTTGGCTGGAGGAAAACTCCGCACAGATGCGGAGGAGGAAGCCCGGGCCAAGTCAGGGGAGTATCGCAAGATGGTGCCCGGATTTGAGCGTACAGAGAAGGAGAAGAGGGTTTCGAGGGCCTTGGAGAAAGTCGCCGGTGAGGTGGGAACGAAACATATCACCGCAGGTCAGTCTATTTCTGACGTATTGGAGAAATTTATGCTCACATAGTGTGTATAGTTGCGATTGCATATCTCTTGCATAAAGTACCCTATGTGTTCCCCCTGATTGGTGGTCGTAAGGTTGAACATCTTCTTGCCAACGTAGAAGCATTAGATATTTCGCTGAGCGATGAGCAAATGAAGGAGCTGGAAGCTGCCTCTGAGCTTGATTTGGGTTTCCCCGGGTCACTCATCGTGAGTACTTCTGGTATATTGATTTCAGATTTCTGCACTAATTGGTGTTTGGTATTTAGGGGACCGGACCAGAGGGAGGTTGGATGATGGCTTCAGTCGGCACGGTTGAGAAGCCGCTGGTATTGAAACCCCACACGCTTGTTGCTTGTGCTTAGAACGTGAAGCATTGTTGGTAGTGCAGTCTATTTAGACCGGTTCGTTTGTATTTCAATATTGTATATCTAATTGATAATTGAAAAGGCACATTCATGAACGAATATCATGAAGAGGGTGCTTGAAAGATATCTATTTTCGCTCGTCGTGTCTGGTTCCACAATATGACGGGCATCGCGGCGTGATGAAGATACACGGACACAGACACTCAAAGCGCGAATTTGTTTCCACCTTGAACTCGGAAGGAGAGGCGCACGAAGTAGGCATCGCGGCCTGTATCACATACCTAATTAGGGCAAGCACCGCAAGTATTTGCACAACATGCGCCCATTTTCTCGTATATGTTCAACTACGGGCAAATCCTGGGGCCTAAGGGCTTTACAGAAAATTACAGTTACTGATGAATGCTTTAAGTGTTGATCGCCTGCAGAAAATTCTGAAAAGGTCAATGCTCAAACTTCAAACGGGTTTCAACTTTCGTGCTTACTCCATCTCGATTCTCGATGCACTGGCTCAAAGCTAAATGGAGAGTACTCTGCGGGATTGGGAGGAAAATGTGAGGACGGTTTTGTGGCGATTCGGTAACCATATCTGTGTTGCTATTTTAAAATAAGTAGGGGACAATCGGGCCTCACTTAAGTACTGACTCGGACGTCGACTCCATGGCCGCGTAAAAATTCAAATTTTTAAGGTCCGCGGCCTGCATCCGAACGCGCCAGGTAGCCGCCATCCGACATCGTCGACCTCAATATTCTCAGGATTTCTACAAACTTATATTGGAATCTGGATCGAACGGGAACTTTTCGATATTGTGAAAAATGGTTGGTGCAAGTCAGGCCAGGCCATTGAATATCTCAACAGGGTTTAACAGTCAACAGGTTTAGGCATATCTTTTCCTAGCGTTCGCCGAATCGGAATTATAGGTTGCGTATGCTATCGGCAACGGCGCGCTGAAACGGTACTCATCTGCTCGCATCGGCGTCGACGAGGGAGTTGGTAACAGGCTGCTGATAGATGGCTGCTGCGGCCGGGGGAGGCGAAACTGCGTCGTGAGTGGTGGCGGTAAGGGGTAGTTGGTGACACTCGAGCCCCCACGGTAATCCAGGATCGACCCCGGGCGCGTTCGTGCATTACATACCTGTATCCCCTATGACGACTCAACATCGCCTTTCTGAGAGAGTATAAAAGCTCCCCATGTTTTTCCGGGAGAACACAACGCAGTGTCGTTTCTTGCTCGATTGCAGACATCATCCACCAACCCACTACAGTTGTTTTTTTTAGAATGTCTCTCTGGGGCCCTGCACCACCTCCCCCTACTAAGCTTGGCCGTTATCGAATCCTTTCACCCAGTGCCGGTGTGCGCGTCTCCCCACTTCAGCTGGGCGCGATGAGCCTTGGCGATAAATGGAGTGGGGCAATGGGATCGATGGATAAGAACGCTAGTTTTAAGCTACTTGACGCATACTATGGAGCTGGTGGAAACTTCATTGATACCGCGAACCTCTAGTGCGTTTTCTACCCTTGAGTTTTAGACAGGAGCTAGCTTACTGAATGTATTGTAGTCAAGAAGAGCAGTCTGAGCAGTGGCTTGGTGAATGGATGGAGGGGCGCGGGATTCGTGATCAGTTGTTCGTGGCGACCAAGGTAAGAATTTTCGGTTCTTTCGTGTTTAGTAATACAGCGATTGACAATGGGAAATAGTACGCGAGCAACTTTAAAAGGACAGATGACAGCATTGGGCAGAAGGTTCAATATGTTGGAAGTGGGAACAAATCTCTACATCTTTCTGTTGAGGCTTCGCTGAAGAAACTCCGGACTTCATACATTGACCTCCTCTATGTCCATTGGTGGGATTATGAGACGAGCATCGAAGAGGTCATGCGATCACTACACACCCTCATTCTCGCGAGGAAGGTTTTGTACCTCGTAAGTCCTGGGTATATGGCATCGAGTAGTCCATGATGTTGATGTCAGTGACTCAGGGAGTTTCAGATTCTCCAGCATGGGTCGTTGCGAAAGCGAACCAGTATGCACGAGATCATGGGTTGACGCCATTTTGCATTTATCAGGGAAAGTGGAACGTTATGGAGCGCGATTTTGAGAGGGAAATTATCCCCATGGCTCGCAATGAAGGTCAGTTCAATTCCGCTTCATTTTGGAGTATGCGTTGCTTATGCGGGCCTATTTGGTAATAGGACTGGCACTGGCACCATTCGGAGTTGTGGCTGGAGGCAGGTTCCGCACGGATGCCGAGGAGGAAGCCCGGGCTAAGTCAGGGGAGTATCGCAGAATGGGGCCTGGGTTTGAGCGGACGGAGAAGGAAAAGAAGGTGTCAAAGGCACTTGAAAAATTCGCTAATGAGGTGGGGACGAAACATATTACTACAGGTCAGTCTTTTTCCACGTTCCAGATATGTGGGGATAGGCACTCACAGGATATGTATAGTTGCAATTGCGTACCTGTTACACAAAGTACCTTATGTATTCCCCTTGATTGGTGGTCGCAAAGTTGAGCACCTTCTTGCGAATATCGAGGCGTTGGATATCTCGTTGAGTGATGAGCAGATGAAAGAGTTGGAGGTTGCTTCAGAGTTTGACCTGGGCTTCCCCGGATCGTTCATAGTAAGTGTCCGCGGTATATCTTTTTCGGAGGGCTCGTATTGATTAGTTTTTACTTCCTAGGGAACTGGACCGGAGGGTGGCTGGATGATGGGTTCGGTTGGGACGGTTGAGAAACCGCTAATGTTGAAACCCCATACACCGGGTGTCCATGCTTAGAGTCTAATCTAATGCATATGGGGTAAAGGTGTACTTTCGGACCTACTATTGATAATAACTGAAAATATATTTATCGGAGGGACGTCACTGTTGCATAATTGCAGTAGCCCACGTCAAGCAATCATTAGGGCAGGCCATTTCGCGTGATGAAGAAAGA
Organism: Collybia nuda; assembly: GCA_015584075.1. Classification (NCBI taxonomy): domain Eukaryota; kingdom Fungi; phylum Basidiomycota; class Agaricomycetes; order Agaricales; family Clitocybaceae; genus Collybia; species Collybia nuda. The sequence goes on from MU150245.1 coordinate 452,160, forward strand.
GAAGAAAGAGGCGTGAGAAATACTGAATTGCTTCGATCTTGATTTCAAGGGACGTCACTTGCAACGGATGTCCCACTTGGGCGGCGAACCCTTCCTGATATAAACCGAATTACTACTCAACCCATGGCACTTTTCAGCCCCCCATGTCCAATCAGCTCCTCGACACCCCAGCAAAACACCCTTTTTCCGTTTCCGCCTTGGTCGACAAAACATGGAACCACACTGTGGAGGCTGTGTTTCGAACCGGGTGGACACCTATTACTAGATTAGCGGAGGCTGCGGTCGTTGCGTAGGATTTCTTTTTGGCCCTTCGGGACTATACTGACGTTTTGGTCTGTCCATTTAGGTTGATGGAAAAAATTACACATGGTCAGTTGAGGGTATTGACTTACTCGCACATCTATACATTCCCTATTGTTCCATCCAATGGTGCTGGGGACGACTTTAAAGCTGAACTTAGAGTTGTCAATGAGACATTCTGGGTACGGTTATGTGCTATGAGTGACCTTGGGTTTGCTGAGGCCTATATGTATGGTGATGTTGAATGTGACGATTTGGTTTCACTCTTCCATGTATGTTCGGTTCCCCTATCAGGTGTCCGTGATGTATCTTACGTCCCAGTCATGCTATAGATATTCCTGGATAACCGCGAGAATCTATCAAGCCTTAATTCAAAGCTGTCGTATTTTTTTACGTTACCGCAAAAGATAACGTCATATCGGTTTCTCAATACGATAGGCAACTCACGCTCTAATATCTCTGCACATTATGACATTTCCAATGCTATGTTTACCGGTAAATATTCTCCTTCTATCACTATCTGTCATGTCGCAGTTTTTTACATTAGCAACGTCAGGTTTCTTATCGGAAGATATGACTTACTCCTGTGGGATTTTTGAGGAACTTGATGGTGATTTGATACAGGGCCACAGTCTTGGTGAATGGAGTGGTGGAAAGGGGCTCAGACGCCTGTCAAAGGCTTCCGTTGAATCGGTTCGACCAAACTTTGATATCAATGGTACTAATGGCGACGCTACTCACGTCAACGGCATCAACAATTCCATTCAGGGCACGAATGGCGTCATCAAGATGCACCATCCGCCATCCCAAAAGGATGAACTTCACGAGGCCCAGCTGCGGAAGCTCCGCCACATAATCAAGAAAGCCCAAATCTTGCCTGGACATCGCGTCCTCGAGATCGGTTCAGGCTGGGGTTCCATGGCCATTCTCATTGCACAAACCGTGCCCAACGCCACCATTGATACTATCACGCTCTCTGTGCAGCAACAGACACTCGCCAGGGAACGTATCATTATAGCTGGCCTCGAGAGTAGGATAACGGTACACCTGATGGACTATAGGGATATGCCCCCTGAGTGGGAGCATGCATTTGATCGCGTGGTTAGTGTGGAGATGATTGAGGCGGTAGGTGCAGAGTATCTGGAGACGTATTGGAAGGTGGTGGACCGGGCGATGAAACTTAGGGGCGGTGTTGGCGTAGTACAGGTTATTAGTATACCTGAAGCACGTAAGTCTTTTTTCCTGAAAAATGTTTTGGTTTCCAGTTGAGGCTAATATATATATATATTGGATTGTAGGGTTTGATAGATATATCAGAGAAATTGATTTCATTCGGAAATGGGTAAGTGTTTTATCCCGTCCTAAATTCGTAGATCTTGAAGTTTTGTTTTGCAGAGTAAGGTCTTTTGTTACCTATAAAGCCGTCTTTATTTACTTTGCATTGAATAGTATTCCCTGGTGGATTCCTTCCGACCTTGACATTGCTTCTTCAGACAATGCAGGCCGGCTCCTCAGGGCGCCTCGTTGTTGACTCAGTCTCGAACATAGGGCCACATTACGCGCGGACACTCAGGGAATGGCGAAAGCGTTTTCTCGATCGCTTCGATGCAGTAATTGTACCGGCACTGAAGAATGAGTATCCGACAGTTATGTGTGGGCCCAGAGGGGAGGAGGAAATTGAGGTCTTTAAGCGGAAGTGGATATGTGTGTCATTTTTCGTTCTTGTTGTGATCTTCAGTTTTGGGCTTATATGCGTGTTATCTTTTTTTCTTGCAGATTATTAGTAAGTTCTAGCAATACCTTGCGTTGGACATAGTTCACAAGAGTTGGGTTTTTTAGCTGTTACTGTGAGGTTGGGTTTACGACGAGAACACTAGGAGGTAGGTATAGCTTTTCTGTGTTTTTTTGCAAAAAGTTGATTGTGAGGTGGGGCTTATAGATCATATTATATCCTTCGTTCGTGAGGGGTATAGAGAGTATGGTTGTAATATCTTCAAGTGACCCTGCGCTGTGTAGGTATTGTATTTACATAGATGAGCTGTTTTTATCCAGATTTTATTATGTGGGCTGATACCTACGAGTGAAGGCCTAGCCAGTTTGTTATTTAGTTTCGTTCAGATAGGTGTTTGTTTTGTGAGTCTACTTCCTGACTCCCACTGGGAAACATTCGTGAAGTCCAAGCAGTGTATTTTTCTCAATGAGTGTAGACTTTGGTGCCAGGACAGCGCTATACAGTGTGGCCAGTGTCTAGGTTGCACTTTTGGATGGTTTGGGGTGGAAGAGGAATGGTCTGGTGCTCAACCTCAGGTCTTGATATCACAAACGAACGTCCGAGAAAATCTTGTCACCTCTATCCGCAGGATTGCTATCTGTATTACTGATTTATATATAACGTCAAAGTTCGTTGAGGCGTAGACAACTGCGGGCGGCCCGAATGGCCGTCGGGTACCTGAACAATGGAATCGCACGATGTGCCTCTTGCACGTGTTTCCCACCATGGTCCCCAACGGCCCCTCTTGAACTGCTGTTTCTTCTTTCTTCCTCGTAGACCAGCAGCGCCTCAAACCAAGACGTAAAAAATCCAATGGCTGGAGTATTGGTGAGTGACGACGCACGACGCAGTTAATTGATGTTCTGAATGCCGTATGTAGGAGGGATCTCCGACCGACTCACAACAACAGGATATTGATTTTAACATTCTTCCTAATGAGTGGAACGATTCCCTATCAAGAGGGGATCCAAACACAAGCATCCTGTTTGAGTTTGCATTGAGATGTGGTTCTCAGTATAACAGCGTGCGTAGGGAGACTGACCTGACCATGGCCATCAAAAGCTACAAAACGGCATTGGAATACCAGCCCTTGGACCAGGTGAAGGATGTTTTGGTCTTGAGGACTATTTCAATGTTGCTGGAGATCCGCTTTGGACAGCTGAGTGAGCTGGGTGATTTGGATGCTATGATTGCTTGTTACCATCAAATTCTGAAACTTTATCTACCTGGTGACTCTGGTATTTATGGTTCTCTTGGAGATCTTGGAAATGCTTTTCAGACTAGGTTCAATCTTCTGGAGAATATGAGAGATCTACAGAGGGCAATATCTTGCTATCAGCAGGCTTTGGAACTTTGCCCACCTGGGCATATCAACTACCTCAGGATTTTGTCTGGTCTTGCACAAGCTCTGTGGATTAGATTTGAACAATTTGGGGAAATGGAAGATTTGGACAGGACAATATTATACCATCAACAGGCACTAAAAATATGTGTTTCAGAAAAATCTGCTGATTATGTTGGTTTTTTGGGCAAGCTTGCCAAAGTGGTTTGGGCCCAGTTTGAAAAGTTACAGAAAATTAGAGATCTTGAAGAAGCCATAGGCTACTATCAGGAGCTGCTGGACCTATGTCCTACTGGTTGCCCTGATCACCTAGTATCTCTGGCTAATGTTGCCAATGCCTTGCAAATAAGATTTAATCACTTGGGGGAGATGAAAGATCTTGAAGAGGCTGTTTCTCTTTACTATTGTGCACTAGATATGTATCCTCCTGACCACCCTCAACACTTGCATTTATTGGATAGCCTTGCAAATGCTCTGCAAGTCCGGTTTAAGCAGCTGGAAGAAATGTTGGATCTTGATGAAGCATTGACTTATCATCATCAGGCTTTAAGTCTGTGTCCTCTTGGTCATCCAAATAGGCCCACTTTTTTAAATAGCCTGGCAGCTAGTTTGACAATCCGGTTCAAGCAGCTGGGAGACATAAAGGATCTGGAAGCAGCAATCAACTGTCATCAACAAGCCCTGGACATATGTGCAGTGGGCCACTCCTCTCATCTAGATAACCTTAGCAACATTGCAAATTCTCTTGAAATTAGGTTTAAAATCTTGGGGGAAATGCACAACTTGGAAGAGGCAATAGGGTTTTACTATGAGTCTTTAAAGTACAGTTCTCCTGGTCATAAAAGCTACCCTATTATTCTGAACAACCTTGCCCATGCCCTACAAACACAGTTTGAATGCCTAGGGAATGTACAAGATCTATTTCTTGCTACAAAATTTTACAAAGATGCATTGTGGTCTCTGCCTCCAGATCATCCATTTAATGCAACCATAATAGTTGCTCAAGCACAACAACAAATTGCACTGCACCAATCATCCTGGGTTTCATGTCAGGACTGTTCACACTGTGATAATGCTTGTAAATTACTCAAACAAGCAGTAAATCACCCAACTTTAAATGTTTATCAAAGATTCAAAGCTGCCAAAAAATGGGCAAATACAGCACACACTTTTAATCACCCATCTGCAATTACAGCTTATTCTAAAGCCTTACTGTTGCAGAAAGAATGCCTTGTTCAATTGCCTTCAATGACATCCCAACAAAAACTGATGTCAAAATCAGCAACACTTGGACTGGATGCTGCTTCATGTGCAATTACTTGTGGCTCCTTGAATACTGCAGTAGAATTCCTGGAACAAGGAAGAGCCATTATCTGGTCCAAAATACAAGGTTATAAACAATCTATTCATAAAATTTCACAACAAGACCCTGAACTAGCCACTGAGTTTGAGACAGTATGTGGCCAACTTGAATACTATGCTAGAAATCAAAGTAGAAAAGATGCAAAACTAATGTCTGATGGACAAGTCAGGCATCAGCTGCTATTATTCAAGAGATGGACTAAGCTCAATGATAAGATCAGAAGAGTTGAAGGGTTTTCTGACTTTATGCATGTTTTACCTTTCAAGGTTTTAAAAAATGCAGTGGAACATGGACCTGTGATTATGGTTAATATCAGTGATTTTCAATCAGATGCTGTGATACTCCTTGCTTCAAGCCCACCCATAATAGTGCCCCTGCCTGATGTTACTTCTGATATACTGAAATTCTGGGCAAAAGAACTTAAGAATATCACCAATTATTTCAGCCCATCAAATCAGCTGGTTTCAATATTGCGAGGCCTCTGGGACACAATTGTTCAACCAATAATAACACAACTTGCAAAGTTAGGTGTAGAAGAGAAATCACATATCTGGTGGTGCCCTACATCTCATTTGTGTGCACTTCCCCTCCATGCTGCTGGGCTCTATAAGAAGGGGTGCAAAAACCTACCAGACATGTATATCTCTTCTTATACCCCAACATTGGTATCATTAATCAAGGCTAGATCTACTCATACAATTAGCCAGGTTATTCCAAACATGTTGCTTGTTAGTCAGCTTGATAACACTATTCCAAAAGTATCTCAGGAAACAGAGATTATTAAGAGCTTTGGGATGCAAGTTGAGTGTTATTCTGGGAGGGATGCACACAAAAAAGCTGTGATGGCAGGTCTTAAAAACAACAACTGGGTGCATTTTGCTTGCCATGGCCACTTGAAGGACCAACCATTCCATTCAAGTTTGCAGCTTGATGACAAAGAGCACCTGACAGTTCTTGATATTACAGAAGCCCAAATTCCAAATGCAGAATTTGCTTTCTTGTCTGCCTGTTATAGTGCAACTGCAATCCCTTATGGAACCCCAGATGAGGCTATACATCTTGCTGCAGGTCTGCAATTTTCAGGATTCAAGAGCATTATTGGGACATTATGGGCTATGGTGGATGCCATTGGTCCTACAGTTGCTGACATTTTCTACCAACATATGTTCCGCAATCCAAACAGTGTCACTTTGAGAGATGCAGCTGAGGCACTTAATTTAGCTACAAAATACTTGAGAAAGAAGGGTGTCCCTCTGGAACAATGGGTTAATTTTGTTCACATTGGTGCTTAAAATTGTAACTTTGTTTCAATTATTTAAAAAAACCATAGTGTGTATTTTCCTCAGTGAATGTCATTTTGAATTTAAGAGTGTTAACACATTATTTAAATGTGGCATTTCTTAAATAAAAAGCATTGCATTGAGCCAAGCTACAGTGTTTCAAGAATTGAAGTACAGATAGTCTGAAGTAAGTAACCCAGAATACAAGGGAAATTCACATCACTTAGAAGGAAACCTTCTCATTATAATAGTTAGTTTAACACTTTCTTTGATTCTTGTAAAGAGCTGTTTTCAGGGTGCCATATAAGTTATAACATATAAAATCTTTACTCATGAGAGGTTGAGAAGTCTAGGTGTAACAGGTACAGATAATACTTGGTTGAGACTCGAGAGGCATTGTGTGTGTTATACAATAGATCTCAATGGTGGTGTGTAATATAGGCCAAGAATTAAATAAAAGATGAAACAAAACACCCATTTTGAAGGAGTGAATATATCACCATTTAACATACCAAATACCACTCTCTTAGGGCTTCTGGACATGTTCCCCAAATGGTATGATTCATTTGACAAGTTGGTAGGATAAGTTACATTGAAGCATAGGGTACCATCTGGAAATTGGTACATTCTAGGTTACCAACTTGTGCAATTTGAGTTTATGATTTAATTCTTGGGAGTATGGGGCTTCAACACCAGGGGTTTTTCAGCTGTTCCAACCAGGTCCATCATCTAGCCACTCTGGTCCAGTCCCCTAGATAAGATTAGTACAGAGCTTTACAAAAAATATGTGACTCACAATGAATGATGATGGGAAGCCCAAGTCAAATTCAGGAGCAGCCTCGAGCTCTTTCATCCGAGCATCACTCAACAAGATACCTAAGGCTTCCAGGCTTGCGTGGACGTGCTCGAATTTACAACCATCAATTAAGAGGAACACATGGAGAACCTTGTGCAGGCAGTATGCAATAGCAACTAGGGTAGAACATCAGAGGCTGGTTGTCATATGAGGAAACTGGGTATACCTGCAGTGGTGTGTTTTATTCCAACTTCCGTGGCAATCTTCTTGAGGGCCTCTGAGACTCGCTTCCCCTTTTCAGTCCTCTCAAATTGAGAAAACATCTTGTGGTATTCACCATTTCTGGAATGGGCTTCCCCTTCTGCGCCTCTGCAGAATTTGCCTGCAGTGAGAACATTCCAGGGTGCAAGTGCTGGACCTAGCCTAAGTAGTTCATAAGTAATGATGGTATTTGAAGAAAGAATATGGAATTGACCTTCATTCCGAGCCATGGGGATAATCTCCCACTCAAAATTGCAGTCCATGACATTCCACATGCCTTGATAGATGGAGAACGGCATTAGTTAAGGGCCTCATGCATATTGCTTGGCTTTTGCTACAATTCATCCCAGAGTGTCAGAGGTGCCTTATGATATTGTGAGAATGTTCCCTGTGCGGTCTCCAATGACTTAGGAGATAACAGGACTTTTCCTGCAAGAAAAAGTGTATGACTTCTTTGATACTGGCATTGTAATCTCATCAATGGACATAGAAGAGATCCAAGTAGGAAGTCCTCAGTTTCTTCAGCGAGACTTCAACAAACATGTGAAATGCAGGAGATTCAGCTTACCCTTCTATTGTAGAAACTAAAATGGACTACAAGGACTTACTTTATGCTCCTAGTAGTGGTTACAAACTTGAGAAAATTTGTCTGGAAGGTACATGGCAAGGTATCATTGATGAGATTGGTGCTTGGGCTTGGAATAGTAGTAGTGGAAAACAAATCCTCTGGCTGAAAGGCCTTGCAGGTACTGGAAAATCATCCATTGCTCATACTATAGGCAAGCAATTTGATGAGCAGCATCATCTGGGGTCGTTCTTCTGCTTTGATATCTCCAGCAAACCTCCTAGAGCACCTGAACATCTGTTTCCAACTATTGCTGTCAATCTGGCTGGCTTTGATAACTACTGGAATACAGCTCTCTGGAATGTCATCAAGAATGATCCATCCTTGTGCACAACAGACTCAGTGCAGAGGCAGTTTGGTGAATTCTTCTTGAAGCCTGCAGATTCTCTTAGGGTTGTTGGGCCTATTCTGATCATTATTGATGCATTGGATGAATGTGGAGATGCAAGTTCCCGCAAAATTCTGCTTGAAATGTTGGCAACTAGAATGTCCACTCTTCCTGGAAACTTCAAGTTGCTTGTGACATCTCATCCTGAAAAAGACATTGTCAGTGCTTTTGAGAATTGCTCTCACATCTGCTCCAAGGACATGGATAATATTGAACCAAAGGAAACACAAAATGATGTTTTCACCTATTTCCAAGTTCACCTAAAGGACCATAAGTCTGAGTTTGATAAAATATGGCCAGATTGGTGTGACCAATTAGCCAAAAAATCAGAAGGACTGTTTCAATGGGCATCAACAGCATGCTTGTTTATTACTGATCTATTTGTTATGCCAATAGATCAGCTTAACCTGGTACTGGGGAAATTCAAGAGTGAAAGCCTCAATGAGTTGTATTCCCAGATAGTGACCAGAGCATTTCCCAAAGAGCAAGGAAGGGACCAGTTGAAGACTATACTGGGAACTTTATTTGTGGCAAAAGAAGCTTTAACCATTTCAGAGGTAATAGCTGTAATAGCTCTGATACCAGATATTCCTTCTAAAGTCATCAAACAAATATTGCAACATTTGGGGTCACTGTTCAGAGGGGTTTCAGGGGATGCAGCTGCAGTGGTACCATTACATACCTCTGTGAGAGACTTTTTTTATGAATGAGGAACAAAAGAATGATTTCACCATTGATAAAAACTCTGCACATGAAAAGCTTCTCAGGACTTCATTGAGAGTCATGAAAAAAGGTTTAAAATTCAACATCTGTCACCTGCCAACATCATACATAAGAAACAAAGATGTGGAAACCCTGGGGCGGAGGATAACTGAATATATCCCTCTTCAGTTGTTGTATGCATGTTGTTTCTGGGCAAGTCACCTTGGATGCATAGAAGTTAAGAATGATATTTTGGTAGAATTGGAAAAATTTGTGCAAACCAGGCTTCTTTACTGGTTGGAGGTCCTTAGCCTCACTAGTAGAGTGCCAGAAGCTATTTCTTCTCTCCAGATTGCAGCTACATGGGCAAAGGTAAGATTGACTAAACCTGGTAAATGGCAACTTCTGAAGAGTTATATTGATTACAGAATGCCCACTCTGCATCAATATTAAGTGATATGCAACAGTTTATTTCAACATTTTGGAGGCCAATCAATGAAAGTGTTGGGCATATATATTTATCTGCCCTGGCATTTTGCCCAGAGAACTCTGCAGTACTAAATAATTATAGTGCTCATTTTGGAAACAAAATCAAGCTGATAAGCAACAGACATATAAATTGGTCAGGTTCATTGAATGTATTTCAGGGGCACGCAAAATATGTATTATCTGTGGCATTCTCACCTGATGGGACCAAGATTGTCTCTGTCTCAGATGACATGACTATCAGGCTGTGGGATGCAGCAACAGGAAAATCCATTGGCAGTCCATTTGAGGGGCACACAGACACAATAATTTCTGTGGCATTCTCACCTGATGGGACCCAGGTTGTGTCTGGCTCAGATGACAACACTATCAGGCTGTGGGATGCAGCCATAGACACTCCCACTGAGCCTTCTCCCAATGTTAACTCACCTCAATCTGATAGCTTGAATATGTCTGCTCCTCCCTCAGGACTACCTGAATCACCCTTGACAGGACGTTTTTGAGGCCCTAAGGCCATTTGATTCAACAGTTGATCCGGTAAGGAAATGGACCTGAAGGCCTCGGAAGCTTGAGGTAGCTCCCACCAAAATCCAAAACCGGATGGGATCGACGGATGGGATCTGACTATACCACTTGGTCAGAGACAGGATTCCTAGGGGAAGGGGAAGGTTTCGAAAAAGGAGGTCGGGGGGACCTTCACACCTTTCGCGATCCGTTTTCATTTTTTTCAAAGAACTGTAGTAATATTTTGTATTCTATTACTAGTACAAAAACGAATAGATATATACGAGGGGGGGGGGGTTTACATCAAGTGGTGTGCAGCAAGATATGGTCAAGAGGGGTGTATGGCTGGGCAAGAATAACGGGCGTTCGCGGCGCGCGAGGAGAGAGGGGAGGAAGCTACTTAGCATCTGCAGAGGTTTCCCCCGCCTGAACGTCGGTCCACGCCTCCGTAGTCATCCCTTGCATAGAGTCTGACTTGCCATTGTCATCTGCGTATTCCATAGGATAATCAAGGGTATTGTGCCCACCTGGATAGCGTGAGGGCCCTGGATAGGGGGGGTACGCTTGCAGGCGTTGGTACCCATATGGATTCGCGTACGGTGGGTAGTGGGTGGGGTTGCGGGGATCGCCTTCGTAACCGTCCGTGTATCCGTACTCCCCGTAGTATCCTTCTGCTGGGTTGTAGGTGGGTCTGTGGAGTGGGTAACCCTCGTAATAGGGAGCGGCTTCATGGTTATCCTTTGGCTGGGGAAGTCCACCCCTTCCACGGCCTCCACGAATGTACGGTAGATGGCCATGCCCTCTGGGTCGGGTGACTCCACGGCCTCGGGAATTCCTACTCGGGGGGGTGGATGTTGCATTTGGGGGTAGGCGTAGGTGTTGGGAGGGTAGGGGTGTGCAGACGGATGTCCAGGCGGCAGCCAGGGACCTGTGATTGACATTGTGGATGGCACGCGGGGGGGGGCAGATGGGGCTCGGGATGAGGTGCGAGATGTGGCGGAAGGGCCATTGGAGGGCGCGTGAGACGGTTCACGAGGCTGTGCGTGGCCAGCTCGCGGATGGGCCGCCGGCGTGGCTTGGGGGGCAAGGAGGGATGGACTGCATGCCCCGTCTCCTGCACCGGGGGCGTTGGAAGGTGCGTGTCCACCTCCTGCACTGTCGAGACGGGGTTTCTTGGCCGGGTGTTCATCAATGTGTCGGATACCTGGTCCAGGTTGGCCCAGACTCTCTATTGCCCGGCGGATCCTTGCCTCCCTTGAGGCAATGCTGGCGCCGACCAGTGGAGAAGGTCGTTGGTTGGTTGGGGCCGGGTCCAGAGTCGTCTCGAAGGTTTGGATGCTGGTGTCTTCGACGATGGCGGTGGTGGTGGCTGGGACGGTAGGGGTGGGCTCCTTAACCTTGTGTAGGACCTCCTCCACAGGATTTTCTTCTGTCCTCCCCTTACCCTTGCCCTTACCAACCTTCTTTGGTGATTTCCTTGGAGACCTTTGCCTAACCTCCCCTTCGGACTGGTCGTCTTCCAGCTGTTTAAAATCCGTGTCATGGGGATCAATGGTGTTTGCGCCTTCGGGGTCAGAATCATTTGACTCAACATCGACGGCACGGCCTGGTGAGTGCTGCCGGGTGACTGTGGAAGAAGGTACTAGAGGGGCATTGTCGTTGTCTGTCTCGTTTTCGGAATCCAAAATGATTTTTGGTTTGTGGCGTCGGTTTGAACGGAATCGAGTACGTGCGGATGGTGGGGAGGATGTCTTGGAAATGTCAACGATTTCCACATCGGGTGGAGGCGGTTTACCCATTGTTTTCTTGTCCGGTCGCTTTCTGATCTTAGTGGTGGCAGGGCTGGGTCCCACTGCAGGAGGCCCACGGTGATCAATCCTACCCCCTGCAAACTGTCGTCTCCCGGATCGGTATTGGGAACCATATGGCGGGGGCCCACAGACAATGAGAGGCTCCTTTTCCTGTTCGAGATCTGGGAATAGCTAGTTATAGGATTTATTGTATTTCGTAGAATAGCCATATTACCTTTCTGTGACATTCCAGATATAATCTGGATGGGTTCTGCCGGGTCCATTAAAGCCGTAAGGAGCATTTGTACGGGTGTAGAAAGCAGGGACTTGATACCCTGGCTAAGGCATTTCTTCCCTTGTTTTTCATCGAAGGTGACGGTCTCGGAAGGGAAGGGTACATCAGCTGGCCAGCCGACAATCTGAACCCGCCACTTGAGGAGTTGGCCAAGAAGGTTCTTCCATGGGAAGGTTGTAACCGTCAACCCATGGGTGCCTAGATGGGAGAAAACGGCATGAGGTGGTAATCTAATATAATTGAGGATTAAGCTTACAGAAAAGCTTTTTGAACCTCTTTTTTATCTCGTTCCGGTCATCATCGACGGAACGTGCCATACCACCGGGGTTCACAACATGGTTATCAGTGCTGTTGCCACTATTGTCACCTTCGCTTGGTCCATCGTCTTCGCCGTTTGATGGGGGCTGTCGCTTGGTTGTGGTGGGAAGTGTTTGGTTTCCTTGCGCGGCGGCAAGGTCGTTAATGAACATGTCCGATACATGGGAACTGGAGTTGTTGGTGAGATTTTCCCTTATACGCATGGGCGAATTTAGTACGTACTATATTTGAGTTTTGGCGAGGGCCGTAAACTCGCAAGGTGTCATTCGCAGCTTGT